>JAVTVY010016485.1:0-62543 GCA_036873755.1 Hanleya hanleyi | reverse complement strand
TTGAATGATCCTCTGTAACAGCTCAGATGATCCTAAATTTAGATGAAGCTTCAGATTTCATGTTTTCAGAAATATTCCATTCACAAGTTTGGAAACAAATGGTAAATCCTGTGTCTCCATATCCAAAATCTTTTCAAGGTATACGACTGTCGCCATAAGCTTCTGATTTCATCCCTGCTGGTAATGTGTATATTCCATGTACCAGCCTTCTTGTATGAATCTCTTCAGATGTTGATCCTAGTCCAGATGAATCCCCCAATTCTGTGCTATCAGGAATGTTCCATTTTATTCCAATTCCTGGGTCCAGTTTATCTGCCATTTCAAAATAAAATTCAAAATTTTTGTTTCGGTCCAGACCACCAGACTGAGCCTGAGGTTCGTATCCTGGATGCTAGTTAGAACTGTAGCATCCCACTTCTTGACACCAGTGTAAGCTCCTCATCCTCGTCATATATATTACTCCGGGTTAATTAAACACAACTCTGAATAAACCAACAATGTCAGGATATGGCCGATATAGTTGCAATTTATTATAAACCACAGAGAATAGCATATGCTGTTATTATGCATGTGAATGAGGATGGCGTGGCTCAAACTCAAGTCTGGTGGGAGATAGCTGAATGGTCATGGTCAATGTACGATATAATATACGAAGCACTTCCATTGTAAACCTCCAATGCCATGGTAATCCATCTGTGTGTATAGCATCACTTTGTATAGGCTGGGACTATCCATATACACTCCAGTGTAACCCTCCATTGCCCGGGTATAAATCCAGCTGTATGTATATCTCCTAATATAGGCTGGGGCCACCTATACATGATCCAGTGTAAATCCCTTGTCGTATGCACTTCCATTCCTGGTAGCATCTGCCACTGCCGGCAGGCATACAGATACTTGTTGTGGACTACATCTTCAGCTAGTAAACGTCAGCCACCGGCTGAACTGTGTGTGTGTCAAACTTGACGTCTGCGCTTCTATTTATAACCATCGAAGTTGTACCACGTGACGTAACTGACCAATGACCATGGCGTATTCTCTCCAGACCTGATTCAGACCGGCACTACATAATCACAAAATATCTAATTTACTCTAATTATTCCGATGCGGTCAGGTTTGATCATTTGGATCTGGTGCTCCTTTATATCAAAGTTCTTAGTTCTGCATTCGGATCAAAACGTACAACTACAGATAAAATGTCATTCACGGAAATACATTCCAGACCGCCAATCGCCAATGTGTTGTAGGAATACAGAACTGTCACAGTGATAGTCCGGCCGCTGCTTCAATAATGAATTTCTCCTCTTTTAGGCTTCGTAGCAATAAACAGTAATTGTTAATAAATTCTCTGGTAATTAAAGTTAATAAAACAGTCAATTCACATACGTTTGGCACTTGGTAATCCAAATACGAGAGTGGAATGTACTGCCTTCACTCGAGTCACGCACTGACTCGACATGGAGCCTCATCACAGAGATCGTCCGGGCCTCCGGTGTACGAAATAGTTCACACTCTTTACGACCAGTTCAAAGTCTATATGCCACAATATCACATCAAATAAACTATATCTATGCCAATTACATGAGAACAAGTAATTATTTACAGTGAAATAACAAGAATACTTCAGATTCAAGCAGAACTACAATATAGGTCACGTGACCTTCACTTCGCAAAAATGTAAACAACATGGCGTTAGAAGAATGTACAGCGGGAAACATGACATGTTCTCTGTCAGATTAAATATACTATCACTTTCATTTTGGGTGGCATAACAAAATAAGCTTGTAGAAACACACATAAAGTATCTAGGGGTGATGGTGTGACATTGTCAACGATATGCGGGAGCTGTTGGTGAGTCAATAAACACGTAATTTGTCAGAATGTCAGTTCATAGCACATAATAAGTAAACACGTTCCAGGTCTGAAATAAATGCTTTGAAAGTTAAATCTGACCCCCTATGGCCCTTACAATATTATTGGTAGATATGATAATTTCTCTAATAATTCTATCACAGTAAGTGAAATGTCCCACCCTAAAATCTGGGGCTGATCAAATTTATTACAGCAGGAAGTTGATTAATGGTTCAAAATCATGCATATAATTCCTTATTTATTTGTTATTTCAATGATTTTAGAGGTTGATCAAATTTATCAGAACCGCTGTTTGAATTTTATCCCAAAATTAAGGGTGATTGAAATTTGATAGGGGGATTGAATTATTGGAGGGATTATTGTACTTCATGTAACTAAGGATCTATTGTTAAGGCCTGGGTCTGTTCTCCCAGACTTAGCTATTATATGCATTGTCTTGTGATCCTAACATGAAGTAAGAACTGCATTGTTTCGTGATCTTAATCATTGTAGATGAGCTGTCCACTCACTGTCTAAGAAATCCTCAGCAATTTTCTCAGACTCCTCCTCAGCCTCCAGTGCTGCCACCTTCAGGTTTGTTTGGATATTACCGGGATGGAAGTGTTCTCCTAGCATCGACTGTCTTCCTATTTGCTTCTCTAAATCACTTTTCATCTCATTCATTCTCTCCAACTGAAATGGTTCAAAGTTATTCAAAATGTGATATTCACAGTACATTAGCTATGATCAACTCTAGACTGTAATTCGGACACAATCAGACATAACCATTGTGTTCATATTTTAGACAGTCAATTCATAAAAAATATATAGTAATAAAATATACAATTTGTTTTCTTTTCTGTTTACTGTACAATTCGGAGAGAAGTTTAGTCCAGATCACAATATATATTTTAGCCTAGAGCCATATACCCAGGTCCCCGCAAACGGTGGATAACAAGCTTTGTGCCTATGCTGGTATATTGGCCACTGCAAAATTTGTATGTCTGGTTTGACTTATTATACAGACATAATCTCTCCAATTAGGCCATGCATGCTAACCCCCCTGCATGTCCTGATAATTTCTGATTGGTTAATATCCTAGGGTCAGAGTTTGCTGGCTATCGCGACGCGGCAATTGAACAGAGTGACGGGGAAGTTAATAGCGCATGGTGTAAATGCCAGACCCTTTTAATCCATGTGATACAGTCTACAGATCTTGTCAAGTACCTTGTCTATTGGTTGCAGAGTATATACTACAGTGAAGGCATGTAGCAGATATGGATATGATCTGCAACGTAGGGTAAGAGCCATAATTATTGTGGAAGACAAATATAGAAAGGTTGAGTGAGTGAATAGGGTTTAAAGGTTATACAAAATGGTCTCAAAATCTGCTACTTTTTTGTGCTAAATTGTTGTAGAGGTGATTATATAGACTTGTTTTACATATTTGTATGTTTTCAAACTGCCCAAGGTTGAAAATAGCAGCAGTAAAGTGCGACAATTCCACGCCCCTTTCAAAACGCGAAAGCTGTGACCGCTTGACCTGTGACGTCACAACCTGATTACGATCTCGCTCAAATGCCTGTTGTGACGTCAAAATGTCAGCGACATAACTCCCACAGTTGGGTGAATCTTTCGTAACAACGCCCGACGTCATAGACTATGACGTTTACGGCGCAATCGTAATCAGGTTGTGACGTCATGCACCAGAGGTCATGGCTCCAATACGTTTTCTCCCACATGTGTGCTATTCGTGTCCCAAAACCCACTTCGACGACATTATTCGAGAAAAAATACTAATTTGTTGTTCGGAACACTACTGGGTATGTTTTAATGCAAAGTAGTATAGAGTCATTTGGTATAACCTTTAACATCGCTTTCAACATTTTTTCAGCTATATCACGACGGAGAAAGGAAGGGAGGGGAAGGAGCGGGAGTACCTACTTGTAACAGAGTAGATCTAATGCTGTCAATTTACAGCGCTGTCCCACTGAAATATCATGCCGTTATAGGAAGGTTAAATAGTTTATGAAGTCCTCTGTTCATCGTATCCGCAGTGGTTATCTCTTTGTTTGTTTACCACTTATTCAGATTTGCATAGGTCAAACAAAACACACCCCGTCTACATGTCAACATGATAAATGTGAAGATAAACAGTAGTAACCATGGTAACAGACCTTTTCAATGAGAGTGTGTTTGAGATTCTCCAGAGCTGGTTTTTTACATAAATTTGTTCCTAAAATAGACAAATAGATGTTGAATCATTAATATGTAAAATCTCAACGGTCATTTATGGTATTAAACATTCTCAGATACACACAACACACATATGAAATCTCAAATTTTTGAAGTGGATGTTCAACTGCAGCAGCAAAACTATGATCTTTCTGAAGTTTAGTCTTGCGAGAAGGAAAGTAATCCATGAATGCTGCTATAGGCAGTTCAATTTGTTCTCGTTTGTCAGAAAGCTACAATATCATGGCTGTCCACAGTACAAACAGCAGTGTTTTAATACAATCCTGGGTGTGCATTGTAGTTCAAGTTAATACTTGGACAATACTAAATTGACCTGATAGCAGCGGGTGGTGCAGTGATGTGTGACTGGCCGCATTAGTTCTGGTTTGTTAATCGGGTCACTTCTATCTCTTTAATCAAGTTTCCAAAACTATCATAAATGAAAGCATAATGGTGTTTTCTTGGAAAATAAATTGATCCATATTTTCACCAGTTATCAATAGTTATAACATGTTCCATGCTTAAGAGATAGGGGAGAGACCAGAATGAACCTGAACTCGTGTGGTGACTCACACACCAATCTGTCGCAGCTATCGAGACAAGATAGTGCTGTCTGAGTATTAACTGTCTCGCTGCTGGGGGCCACACGTAGTGGCCGCAGTGTAGTGTGCTGCGGGCCCACCATGTGGGCCTGCAGTAGTCGTGATGATACAAGTTTTGAAATTATTATTTTTATTAAAATTATGTTAAAAACCCAACAAGATATATGATATTTTGTAAGCGAAGTTCACAATCTTTGAATGGAGCTTTTTATTTTTATATTTTATCAATCAGCAGAAAAAAATGGGAGGAGAAAGTACAATAATTTAAAAAAAAAACGGAGTAAATTTAGAAAAATGAACACTTTTAGATGCACAAATGCTAAACAAGTTAGCAGCGTAACAGTTAAGTTGAATTATACTGTAAAGCCGTGATTGCTAAGACGCAGATCATTATGGATAACAAATCCTCAAAATCAAGTTAATGACATCAATTCTTTGAGAGGCACTTTGAAAAATAACTACCCTATTTCTTCTGATTTTTTTGAACAGCATTTTTAGGCTTAGAAGCAGAAAAATCCCACCTTTATATCAACTGAGGCTAAATGTTGTGGCATGGATATGTTATTTGTCTCAAGAACTGTAAAGATAGATAGTGAAATCTGTAAAATGTTAGCAGCATTTCTCTCCGCAGATGGCTGAAGTTAACTTTTCGCCGTCTGAATAATTAGAAGGAATAGGGTGATGAATGTTCTTCAAGTTTCCCAGTTCTGATATTTTGCTACTTGAAGAGATTATCATAATTATTACGGCACCAGGACTAGAATACAACAGTTTTTACAGTCTTGAACATCGTTGTCTGGAATATTGAAAATCAGAAAATAAAATAACTTACGAGCCAGATCTTCACAGGTTTTGGACAGCTCCTCACGATCTTTGGATATTTTCTCCAGCTCTGGTTGTTGTTGTAATAGTTCCAACAGCTTTCCTTCGTCATTCATTAATTCGTTCAATGCAGTCATACTGGGACAAAAAACAAAAAACCTCATCAAAATATCTTACTGTCCTATCAGCTTCCACATAATGGCCTATTCTGTTTTATTAGTTTCACTATTTAACCCAGTTTGAAGATTAATTCGAAAGTGGTATATTTTCTGAGTTTCAATTCTCATCTCCATTTCATGAATTATTAGGGAATTTACCACAATCGAAGAACTGACAGAATTGACATCTCCAATTGATCATCTGCTTATATTGCATAAGGCCCTCATTCTCACAGTAGTTTTACCTTTTATTCTGTAATGTTGGAAATGATGATGGGATTTCTGGCATTTGGTAAAAGCTTCCGGATTCCTGAAATATACAGTTCGTATGGTGTTAGTCCACTAATGTCAGTAACCAACATGACCAATGAGATGGTACTTGTGTTCATGTAGATGTGGCTAGGATTAATGGAGATGTGAAATAACTAGATAAAAGGACATCCCTATTGTAAACTTAAGGTATACAATGTGATCTCCCAAACCTTCGTTTTCCACACTATTTTAACTGATGTCAGTCCCGACACCAAAGACCACATGATAGACATAATCAAGGCAGATGGTTGGCGGAGCAAAAATGTGAGACAAGGTTATTTTGGAGAAGTTGTCTCCCTTCAATATCACCAATTCCCCAGAAATAATGTACTGATGCCATGGCTGCAGATAATGGGGGTGGGGTTGTTCAAAGGGTTGTGTATGATAAAATCAAAGGAAAACGCATACATTTTATTTGTTTAATATGATGATACTGCATGTATGATCGAGACAGTGAAACCTGAGAACTCCGACCACTGGAAACACCGGAACCTTGTCAACACCGACCAAACTCTCTGGTCCACTTTTTCTCCAATGTTAATTGCCTATACCAAGACCCTGAATACACCGGAACCTGTCCCCTTCGGAACCGACCGTGTTTTTAAATGCAAACCTATCTAAACAATGTTAATTGGCCCTGAAAACACTGACGCTGCATGCTATCCGACCGACTGACAGCTCACGCACCAGGAGGTCGGTCGGCCGTCGACTCGGCTATAATCCGCTTTAACATTCAGCACGCCCAAACATGTAGCAGTCAATTACACGAGGTGTTTGTTTGTCTTTGTCTTTCTTCCGTTAACTCACTAAAGTATAATAAATACTGGTCCTAGGGGGCCACACCTGCAATAACACTGGTGGAAACCCAGACTCCCTCGTGGCCGGTTATTCCCCGTCAGACATATTTAACTGTGACGAGACTGGTTTGTTTTTCCGTGCAATGCCGGACAAGACACTCGCAAGAAAAGGGGAGAGTACAAGTGGTGTAAATCCAATCCGCAATCCGCAAATCCAGGCGATGACGAGCATAACAGAGGATATGATCGTGAAGGAGCAGAGCAGGAAAGAGCAATCCACGCTCGATAGGTTTTTCACTAAATATTAAAGTGCTACAACTGACAATTATTACATGTATTCAAATATTTAAGTTCATTATATTATTATATTGGCGTATTTATATATTTCGCATTGTGCTGACTTGAGTGCTATAGACCCGACACCTTACGTGACCTACATTGTACCGCAGTTGCGTCATCTTATACACTTTCCTTCATAACATCTTGTATATATTTTCATCATAAATGTGCATTGTAAATATAAACGATCAACATCATTTATAGTATTGCATATAATTTATTTATTTTGTGTGTCGAATAAAAAGTATTGTAGCACAGTCCTCGTATTAGCCTACTTCCTTCCTTCAGCGTTGTTGTTGTTGTCGTCTCTCAGCCAGACGCCAAAATCATCAACCCTGAGAAAACCGACACACTGTCAAAACCGACATATTTCTTCGGTCCCGTGCAAGGTCGGTGTATCCAGGTTTCACTGTACATGTATCATTGAACAAACGTTTTATGTGTAGTCAGTTTTGAACTCTCAAAGAGTACTTTGTTGCATTCGATTGCTCAATTATAGGAAAATTTTTTTAGGGTGTGTGAGTGAGTGAATATGATTTAACGTCACTTTCAACAATATTTCAGTCATATCACAACATTGGAGTTCTATCCCTTTTTACACCCAGGAACCCCACAATTGCCCCAGATAGTCGCCTCTTACAACAAGCTGTCTGAAGAGCTGAGGCCTATTCTTACCATTACCCGGAGTATACACAATGACAACCAGGTCAACCCCGGGAAGTTGCTCATGACAAGCTATATGTCTGGTGTAAGATCATAATGTGAGGACTTTTGTGACACATTTGACAGTTTCACCCACGGAGGACACTTTTCCTTTCTCATGGCATTTAAAGAAACAATGTTGCTCTCAATGCTTGCATTTACTGGCATTGCTATGAAAAAAGGTATTTTTTTGTATCAGACCCCATTGAGAATGATGAGTCTGTAGCGAAAAACCTCAAATGAAACTGTTCAATTTTTCCACATTTTTTATCTAACAAACACCACAGGTATTCACAGTAATGAGATAAGTGTAGGTTACCAGACAAATATTTTTCCCTGCGATACACATCAATGAAGGAAAATAACACAATTTTAAAAGTTTGCTTAAAAAGGACTGACGTGCAAGTTGACCAGGAACAACAGACAAATGTTTTTTTGGACTATTGAATATAACCAGAATGACTCTAACCTCTCTCATAGGTTCATCTGCCAAACTCTGTGATGTGTAGGATGAGAGTGATGGGGTTCTATCTAAGGATACACCTGGATGGAATGGTATCCCCGGGCCTCCAGGAGGGGGATACGCTGACTGTGGATATGCGGCAGATGGTAATGGATATGGAGTCTGCCCTGGTTGGTTACTGTAACAAATAACATTTAAATCACTGGAATTACAAATATCAATCATTACTCAAAGTTACCGGTATGTAAAAAATTACACTGAATAAAACGATTGTAGCATACATTTTGGTGGATTGCATGTGGGTTTCCATGAGACTTACACTGAGAGTTGCAATATATACTACAAGGAAACTTACTATGGGGGTTACTACAAAATTAATGTGAGGGTTTGAGAATCACTTAAAAGGCTATGTCCAATCAATCGAGAAGGTCACTTGAAAACAGTAATATCATGTATCAAATGGTCCAGGTTTCTCTCTATCGGTTTGTTGTCCTACTTTTATCTTGAAGCAAAAGCCAGTAATCTTGAGATTTACAGGTCAGTCTCGCATTGATCTTGAAAAAACCAGGACCTTCAAATGATTCAACTGGAGGAACAATTGACCTGGTCCTGGTTTTACCCTCCTGGTTTTAGCTGGAAAATTTATTAGTTCGAGAATCCGTATTGATTAACAGCATTCTTCCAGACAACTCTTGCTAAACGAGAACGGAGAACAATAGATCAGCTGTTCCATCTGCTGTCAACGAACTGCGCAACTGGGGTAAACACTCCAGCCCACACAATTCAGAAATGTCGCCTCGGCAAAAATAATGTCATATTAAAATAATTGCTATTTTAACACCATGTTAAATATTGCTGAGGCGAAGTGATTATGCCACAGCATTTACCTCGGCAATTGCTGATTGCTGAGGTGAATTGTGTGGGCTGAGACTCCTATGCTACAACACTGCCTGGCACCAATTTTTCTTCATAAATTGATTTCTGTACATCAAAAAATTATGAAACTTCAGTATGTTTTGAGAATTAGGCATCCTCCAATAATATCTGAAAATCGGTCACCAGAATACATACTTTTTTTAGTAAATGACAATTTATCTGTATTTCCCAATGTTAATCTTATGGGAGCCATACCCCCAGTTACGGGTGGGAACAGCCAGCTGTGAGACAGGGCTGTCAGTTACAATGCTACCCATGAAGTCTCACAAAAACTAGAGCCTTAGGCACTGAAACGGGGCTATTTAAATGTGAAATAGGCTGTTGGAATAATTTCACTAACTCTTTGATGTTCAGTCCCATGGCGAAGAGCCATACAATTTGTAGTCTCACACATTTCTCTCAATAATGATCTCTAGATAGTGCATTAGTGTAATTGTACACATATATTTAAAAAAATAACTTGTGACCGATGGGACAGACATTTATTATGAAACCAACCTTATGAAATGATAAATAATGTCTTCTCTGCATGTTACCAATACTTGTAAAATATTTTTACTTTTTTTCAGATTATAGAAAGCATATCCTTCAGCAGTATATGACAAAAAAATGAATATTGAGATACGATGTAAAATCCTCATGGTTAGATGGACTCGATCTATGCTGGGATGTATCATCTCATGGCATCATATTATTTACATGTACCTCCTTCTGCCAGTACAAAACTAGTTTGGA
Organism: Hanleya hanleyi; assembly: GCA_036873755.1. NCBI lineage: Eukaryota > Metazoa > Mollusca > Polyplacophora > Lepidopleurida > Hanleyidae > Hanleya > Hanleya hanleyi. The sequence continues at coordinate 52,591 of JAVTVY010016485.1, read as the reverse complement.
AGGTTACACATTCTTACAATGGTTGTGTGCAGACTTGTACATGTAGGCTGACACTGCTATCTAAACATAACTTGGAATTTGACCCTATCAATTGACCCTATCAGCTAAGTGAACCAAGCCATTGACCTAGGTCATGCATGTGTCATGCATGTGTCTATGTTCTAAATAGTATAGAGGATTTGGTGGAGGGGATGTTTGTGTATTGGTCCACAAGTTACATACCGTGTATACAATTTCTGCAAGAATGGAAGCCTACAAAATTAGAATTTCTTGCCAACATGGCAAACATATGATAAGTCTGCCTTGAACTATTTTCTTCTGTATATGTTAAGTGTTCTAATAAAGTTTTTATCAACCAGCAATTTATGACATCCTTTCAGGAAAACACTCTAAGTCAATCTCTGAATAGTATCCATTTTGTATTCATGCTCTAAAGCAGGAAATCTCTGTGAAAATGAAATATGAACATATATAAGAATAGCAGAAAATATTTAACTTCACTAATATAGACCAGATGAAACAAAATCTAGCCAAAATAGTTGATCTAACTGTCTGCAGTAGCTGAATAACTTGAGGACTTTTTTCTTCTGCTCTTCCTCTCAAAGCCTAAAGCAGTTAAATAAACAACTAGTCACCCTGGCAACGATACCAAATGTGCTCAAGTTTTTCCTCACTACAATACGGGACTAACTCGCCCCGTGAAAAGTGTCAACTGCAAACTACTGAGAGCATATAACAAGACTTACTATGAGGGTTGTGATAAAATACGAGGTGGATTCCTTTTGAATTCCTCAACAATACTTTGTATAGCCGACCCTAGACTGGAGTGCATGGAGAACTGAAAAGTAGCAAATATGGTAAACAGTTAAAAATTGGTCTCGGGGAGACAACTATGTGGATTACCAAATATTTGCCATCTTCAAACCGGCACACTCTTTTGAAGTGAAGCAGACTGTTTCTTGTTGAGGGAATAATTTTGATTTCTAAATTGTAATCTCCATGTAAATTAAATCACCAGGGGCAGAGCAGAACAAGGTCCTCTGGCATGTCCCATACTACTGGTATGGTAGGCTTTTAAGTTTATTATAAAAGACAGATTCTGAGAATGGAACCATTCCCATATACCATGTATACCAGGTACTGGTACCGTATTAGTCTGTTGTAGGTATTAGAGGTATAATGTCATGGAAGATTCTGCAGACATGACAACTCAATAAGCTGGGCCCCACTTCCCTTACATTAAGTAGAGCCGGACAGTGGATGACCATCTGGTTATCTATCCAGGGGTGATGTGCACTAGGCTCCACTTTGACCAGGGGTTTGTCTTGGGGAAACTGGGGTGGCAGTGAGCTGTAAGACAAATGTAAACACTTTATCAGGAACTGTATGTATACAAATATATATATCTTCATTTCCCTAATCCATATGAATATATGCAAAATAAGCTTTCCTCCACAAGAGATGGTTAATGTACTTCACACATAGCAGAGGCTATAATAGACTCTTACACGGATAACATGTGCAACAGGTTCATCCCACAAACACTTACACTATCAAGCTGAAGTTGATTGTGTTGACTTGGAATGACACTCTGTATTCAACATCGCGTATCATCTCGGTCACTCTGTTAAACAGAAAAACAATCATTACTAGTACATACACACATGTATACTGAAATACAGTGTCTATTATAGATGAAAGTATACCTGCCTCTATCATGAATCTATCAAACTTACACAAATTTGGAAAGACCCTGATGAGAGTCATTATTTGGAACATATTTCTATTTAGCGGGTAGTAGTGGGGTACCTTGATCCATGATCTCTGTGTGTTCACAGCTCCATCTCACACTCTCCTGTCAAATAATGGACACCAAACCAATTAAAATCCCATGCAACTGAACTCCCATAATTCAGTAGCCAAGTTTTCATGTCTTCATTTGTTCCCTCACTACACCATATTGTCTCTTTATTCAATTGGGCCATCTGGCTCTATCCTGAAATAGTACAACCTCATCCCACTTCCTGTCCACTATTTTCAGTTTAATTTGCCAAACAATCTGTTCACCATGAGGAGCTGATGTTTCTGCAATCAGTCTTCAATCTTCAACGGCCGATTGAGGTTCCCCTAAATTCACCGTTTTCTTCCTATGGGTCACGTGATCGGCATGCTGTAATACTACATTAACCAATCACTTGACCCGTACAAAGAAAATGGTAGCAGTAGGGCAAAGGCTACTGATGTTTGAAAATTGATTGCAGACACATCCGCCCCTCATGGTGATTAGCTTAGTGGTCCCGAACAGTAAATGCAATTGAATATTGAGGCAGCATGGCATAGTTTGTTATCCTCGGAAATAAAATAAATAAATAAGCTGACGGAATGAAAGAAGACATGTTAACTTGGCTTGCCTTTCAGCCCAATTACTCCAGTATCCTCTCAACCCAAACTCTGCTCGCCTTGCACCCTCTAAAGTGTGAAAGTTGTGAATTATGAAAACATAATCTCACAGTATTAATGCCATCAATATGTGACAAATTGGTAGTCTGGTAGTTCAACCTTCAGCAGCAGTGATGGTCAATATTGGGGTGTCGGGACATTTCAGCACACAAAATTTCGGTAAGTGACACTTCGGCATCCGATATTTGACACTCGACATTTCGGCACAAGGTGAAGGGTATGACATTTCAGTAAGCAACATTTCGGGACCTCAGACCTAATTATGCTAAAAATGAAGATTTTCACATTCTTTTAAACATGTGTTTAACATATAAACAGACCATTTTAAGGGTTACCAAAGGTGGTAGATTCTATGACCGTGATTATCCGCCACATTTTGTCAATTTTTTTCACATCTGCAGTTGGTTGATTGATAAAATGTCATAGAATATGTTACAAGTCATAGAATATGTTACAAGTCACAGAATATTTACAAAGTATCTAAAAGACACATTATTTTCATGTACCTCACTGTACTTGTGATTTTGCTTTTTGCCTTGTAGCAACAGATCTTTCTAAACCAACTGCATATTAAAAGTTGTCAAAATGTCGTGGATAATCATGGTCAAAGAATCTACAACTTGGCAACCATTAAAATGGTCTGTTTATATGTTGAACATATATGTTAAAAAACTTATTTTAGTATAATTTGGCCTGAAAAAAAGAAGTTGTACCTTTCACTTCGTGCCAAAATGTCGCATGCCAAAAGGCCGCTGACTGAAATGTCGCGTGCCGAAAGTTTGTGTTCCAAAATGTTGCAGATTCCAAGATTGGGCTAGGGGATATGTAGTCAAGTTACAAGACTGATTTGTTATCAGAGTCATGGTGTGTGATTTTCCATGTCTCACCGAGGTAGATAAACAACATCGGAAACAGACCAGAAAATTACATTCACTCGCCCCAATCCCCACTATCGTAACATATGGTCGTAACGGGTTAGAATGCCACCAATATTCTTAGTCACAAACACTTGATTGCAATCCAACTGCGGCAGACAAAAAAATGAAGCCAGAGCCGAGAAGGCGGCTGCCATGTCTTTTCTAAAAGCGACCCGTTCAATTTTGCCCGTGAGACTAAATATAGAATTTCGAGCAGGCCAACATGTGTGCAAATTTATTATATTAGACGCTCACAAACCACGAGACGGTGCCACACACTGTTCAAGCCCACTTGGTCCCACTGGCAAAATTTGACGGGGTCGCTGTTACAAATCCCGTATGATGTCAGCACATTTGAGGGGAGATGAACATGACATGGCAGCCGCCTTCTCGGCTCTGGCTTCATTTTGTTGTCTGCCGCAGTTGGACTGCAAGGAAGTGTTTGTGACTAAGAATATTGGTGGCATTCTAACCCGCTACGGCTGTATGTTACGATAGTGGGGATTGGGGCAAGTGAATGTAAAGCCTAGCCTATCTGGTTTGTTCCCCGACGCTGTTTAGCTGCCTCGTTGAGACACGGAAAATCATATGCCATGACTCTGATAACAGATCAGAGTCTTTTAACTTGACTAGGGGAAATGGCGGGAAAACCTGACTGTGGGCCAACACCACCTGTGTGTTGGGACGGAAGAACGTGGCGGGGGGGAGGGGAGAAATAGGGTAAAGAATTTGGGGTAAAGTGCTGGGCATTAATTTAGTCCAAGTTGAAGTTTCGAGTATTATTATGAGAACAGAAGATTGAATGAAAACCGATGATACCAACTTGAGCTAGGTATAAATAAGTTTGTCAGTAATACACATGACTTACTGTGCAGATATTTTTCTCAAACTTTCGATTTGTTTGGACTTTTGTGCTTGTAAATTTGTGGGCGAAGGCGAGTTCGCCTTGCCGCCCGAAAATAGCCAATTCATCATCAGATCATGGGCTCAACGACAAACTTCTCGTTTTGTTTTCGCCGTTCTTGGTTTTCTCATCAAGTGATTTTCCGCTTTAGTCGATGATAGAACATCCACTGACAGGTGATTCACCACAAGAATCATAAAAAGAAACCGGAACGTGAAAAACGTCATCAAAAGCGGGCACTTGACTGCTTTAACTTCCGGTAAAATTTCACCCCGGGCATTATGCCAGACAGAAAGTTCCTCAAAGCTTCGGGACCCACTAGTGAGCTCCAGAGTCAATCTGATTAAAACTCGGACTTAATAAACCGCTCCTCTTTCGGACATGTCGCTGATTAATCAGCGACATGTCCGAAAGAGGAGCGGTTTATTAAGTCTGAGTTTTAATCAGATTGGCTCCAGAGTATGTCTTACGTTGTGATATGCTTTTTTTTCTCTTCCAATCCTGTACACATTAATCGATTAGGGGCAGATGGGGGTCAAAATTTACGAAAATATTTGTATTTCACGTTTTTTAGCCCACCATCATGAGATGGTGGGCTGTTCAAATCACTTTTCGTCCGTGGTCCGTCGTCCGTCCGTCGTCCGTCCGTCCGTCGTCCGTCGTCAGTCCGTCCGTAAACAATTCTTGTTACCGCGATTTCTCAGGAACTACTACATGGATCTTTTTCAAATTTGGTACACAGGTTCCCCTTGGGGTCTAGTTGTGCAAGAAACCTTTTCTGGTCCGATTCGAGAATCCAATATGGCCGCCAGGCAGCCATCTTGGATTTCCCCATGAAACCTTGTTACCGGGATTTCTCAGGAACTACTGCATGGATCTTTTTCAAATTTGGTTTACTGGTTCCCCTTGAGGTCTAGTTGTGCAAGAAACCTTTTCTGGTCCGATTCGAAAATCCAATATGGCCGCCAGGCAGCCATCTTGGATTTCCCCATGAAACCTTGTTACAGCGATTTCTCAGGAACTACTGCATGGATCTTTTTCAAATTTGGTACACAGGTTTCCCTTGGGGTCTATTTGTGCAAGATACCTTTTCTGGTCCGATTCGTAAATCCAATATGGCCACCAGGCAGCCATCTTGGATTTCCCCATGAAACCTTGTTATCACGATTTCTCAGGAACTACTGCCTGGATCTTTCTCAAATTTGGTACACAGGTTTCCCTTGGGGTTTAGTTGTGCAAGATACCTTTTCTGGTCCGATTCGTAAATCAAAATTGAAATATGGCCACCAGGCAGCCATCTTGGATTTCCCCATGAAACCTTGTTACCGCGATTTCTCAGGAACTACTGCATGGATCTTTCTCAAATTTGGTATACAGGTCCCACATGGGGTCTAGTTGTGCAAGATACCTTTTCTGGTCCGAGTCGAAAATCCAATATGGCCACCAGGCAACCATCTTGGATTTCTCCATGAAACCTTGTTATCACGATTTCTCAGGAACTACTGCATGGATCTTTCTCAAATTTGGTACACAGATTCTCCTTAGGGTCTAGTTTTGCAAGATAACCTTTTTCGGTCCGAATCGAAAATCTAATATGGCCACAAGGCGGCCATCATAGATTTCACCATGAAACCTTGTTACCGCGATTTCTCAGGAACTACTGCATGGATCTTTCTCAAATTTGGTATACAGGTCCCACATGGGGTCTAGTTGTGCAAGATACCTTTTCTGGCCCGATTCGAAAATCCAATATGGCCACCAGGCAGCCATCTTGGATTTCTCCATGAAACCTTATCTTGATTTCTCAGGAACTACTGCATGGATCTTTCTCAAATTTGGTACACAGATTCTCCTTAGGGTCTAGTTTTGCAAGATAACCTTTTTCGGTCCGAATCGAAAATCTAATATGGCCACAAGGCGGCCATCATAGATTTCACCATGAAACCGCGATTTCCGCGATTTCTCAGGAACTACTGCATTGATCTTTCTCAATTTTGATACACAGGTTCGCCTTGGGGTCTGGTTGTGCAAGATACCTTTTCTGGTTCGATTCGAAAAACCAATATGGCCACCAGGCAGCCATCTTGGATTTCTCCATGAAACTTTATCGTGAAGTCTCAGAAACTACTGCATGGACCTTTCTCAAATTTGGTACACAGCTTCCCCTTGGGGTCTAGTTGTGCAAGGTGGCTTTTCTGGCCCGATTCGAAAATCCAATATGGCCACCAGGCAGCCATCTTGGATTTCCCCATGAAACTTTGTTATCGTCATTTCTCAGGAAGTACTGCATGGATCTTTATCAAATTTGATACACCTGATGATCTAGTTGTGCTAGATACCTTTTCGGTTCAAATTGAAAATCCAATATGTCCATTAGGCGGCCATCTTGGATTTCCCCTTGAAACATTGTTATTGCGATTTCTCAGGAATTACTGCATGGATCTTTGTCAAATTTGGTACACAGGTTCCCCTTGTCGCCTAGTTGTGCAAGATACCTTTTCTGATCCGATTCGGAAATCCAATATGGCCATCAGTCGCCCATTTCGGATTTCCCGAAGAAACTTTTTTATCGTGATTTCTCAAGAAGTACTGCATGGATCTTCCTCAGATTTGGTACACAGATTCCCCTTGTGGCCCAGTTGTGCAAGATACCTTTTTTGGTCCGATTCGAAAATCCAATTAATACGGTATTCCCGAGTTGTGACGTTGCATCACAAGAGTCGGCAGATCAAACGGTTGGGCATATTCTATATATTGACTATAGAGAATATCCATATCTTCACCTTCCATATCAAGGAGTTCAAAAAATTCGGAATTAAAATGTATTTCTTCAAATTTTAAATCAGTTTTCTTTGGTCCATGCAGTTGCAAGTGAACTGCCCCACCCTTTCGTCTGCCGGCAGTTCAGCTACATGAAGGGACGTCACTCTTGTGACACAATGTCACAACTCGACAACTCTAGATTACTGCATGTTTCGATCCAAGGGAGATAATCAGGATTCAGACACTTTCAAATTCGATCACTTCAGTATTAAGTATTGTACCATCTTACTATTTTCGAGCATGGTATCTTAAAAGAGATGTCTCAAACTAGTCCAGTAAACAGAACAGAATTAGCATTCGTTCCTCATTATAAAATCTTCAGTATGCCAAAGTGTCAAAGAGATTTTTCTTCGCTTCCAGTACCCAATGATGACACGTGCAAAAAATAAAATAAAATAAAAATACTACAAAATGAAGACGAAGGATCCTCCGTACATGTACATTCACTTTCAGACTAACTTTGCTCATTTCTCTTGAACAACTGACATAAGTATAGTTTCTAGAAATCTTGAAACTCCTGAAACTTAGAAAGATTATATCTTGGTGTTTTCCAGTGTCCCTTTTTCGATCTTTTTCGCTCAGATTCGTAATTCTGTAAGCAAAATTACAACTCAATCGTCTTAGTAACAATGGACAAAAAGATCCTCTTGTCATTAGCTTACAACTATCGGACAATGGTTGGCGCCAAGATCCTTCAGGATCTCTCGTCTTTAACTTTATCGATTCTTTCTCCAGGCGAGAATATTTTGGTGAATACATTTGCTTCTAAAAGGTGCAATTTTAGCCTCCAAAATATTATTATGAGTGGCAAGATTTTCACCTGATTGCGTATATATAGAGACCCGCCCTCCAATGGAAATTCACACTTGTCTCACACAACCACTGCGGGGGTCTTCACCATCTGAGAATAACCCACAATCTGTTCATTGGTTTTATTCCATTGCTTGATTTCTCCAGTTTTAAGAGTAAAACGTTTATTATTGGAAAATTATTTATCATGGGGATTCGAAATTTGGCCTATTTATTCTGAATTACGTAAGATAAAACTGTGCCCCAGTATTTGAATGTTATTCTGATTGCTGAGATATTAATGTTCAAAGTGTGATCATCGCATTTTATTCAGTTTTGTTCAACTGAACCCCACAAAGAACAAACAAACACTTAAGCAAACATGTAATTGCAAAGCGGCACCTATATTTTGTCAATCTTAATTATTATTCTATTATTGCACCCCAATTTTATATGTCGCTTTTTTAAAATCTTATTTCAATTGATATTGGTGTTGAAATTGCCCATATCATGAGTATTTAATAGCCATGTCATCACGGCCACATTTGGACTAATTCAGTTGCAGTGGGGACGGGGTATAGAGTCACCAACTTCGTTTACCCCCAGGGTTTTCACCAAAGACCAGTCTATATATCTGTCCCGCATTATGGCGCCACAATGACTGGACCGCGGCAACATCAAAAGATATCCCAGTTAAGACAACCAAAAAGTCCCACCATTAATGTCCCCTGCAAAGCACTATGAAGAGTTCTCGGGATTGGTTACTGTTACTGGGCACCAGTTACTGCAAGCCGGTAGCGACATATCCAAATGGGGGAGGAGATTCTAATTTTAATTAGATTGAATTCAATGAAAAGTTTGGAAGTCGAGGTCATTTTTTTTAAGACAAACATTTAAATTCGCATATTTAGAGAAATGAGCTTTCCAATCATGTATATATATATATATATATATATATATATATATATATATATATATATATATATATACTGATCATGTTCAAACATGTAGTTCTGACGATAACACGACAAATGTCAGCTGGTGTGTCAGCCACAAAACTTTAATGGATACGGTACGGAACAATAATGGTTCAATTCTATACTCAGTGGAGTGAGCCTATTTACGCCTCTTGTCAGCAAGTCCTGATACTGACAACCGATTTTAACGTAATTGGTAAATCCTAAATCGGCTCCCACACAAGGAAGCGTTTGCTACAAAATACAAAGCTAACATTGAAACGTTGCATATACGTTTGTCGTGCTCATGAAGCCGCCGCTCAAAGATAAAAGACCATGTCGAGTGTGGATGAAGTAGCTGCTGTACAGAATAAGTACAGATATGGTCCGAAAAATCAGAAATATGAAAGCCGAAAGAAAGACTTTTCAAAGCTGAAAGATAGGCATGCAGAGTGTAAATTATGTGGGAAATATCACTAGTTCTCTAAAGAAAAATGTCCCTCGAGAAAATCGTGTTCAAAATGTAACAAACTTATTCGTTTCGCAACATTGTGTCCAGGCATAGGGCCTGTCACGCGCCGTGGAATCTGGTCTGGCACGCAACGTGGAAAACAGAAAGTGCCTCAATTTGACACATATATCTGATTCTGAGGAGTCAAGTGACCCCGAAGAATATGTTCTGTCAGTGGATACTAGAGAACAGAACTATCCAGCAAATAATCAGAACTTTCCGAGAGGATTTTTTGCGCGAATGTTGGTGAACAAGAAACCTGTAGTTTTCAGCTTGACAGTGGAGCTACTGTAAATGTGCTACCAGAAAGTGAGCACAAACTACTCAATGCTACAGAGACTGTTCCAGTTGATAAACGTCGTCTTTCCATGAAAACCCTAAAAACGGCCGCAAATCATGGTGTTAAATCAGCTTGCTCGACAAACTGTACAGCAAGTTAAGACTGATAAGTTGGAACCGACCGAGATTTCGCTTGAAGAAATCACCTCTGTCTACAGTGATGTTTTCCATGGAGAAGGGAAACTAGATGGCCTACTGCACTTAGAGGTAGACACGAATGTAAAACCGGTTCAATTGCCGTGCCGTAAAGTTCTCATTGTTATCCAGCCAAAACTGAAAGAGGAGCTGAAATGACTCGTAGATAATGGGATCTTAAAGTCAGTAACGGTTCCTACCGACTGGATTTCAGCCATGGTGGTCGTAAACAACCCTGATGGTCGCATCCGCCTATGCATAGACCCCAAGCCACTGAACAGTGCTCTAAAAAGGAATCACAATTCTACCCCAACTATGGACGATCTTCTACCGGAACTGTCAAAGGCTATGTTCTTCACTCATGCAGATACCAAGAACGGATTCTGGCACGTTCAGCTCGATGAGGAGAGTAGTCTCCTTACCACATTTGAGACCATTTGGGGTCGATATCGTTGGGATCGTCTACCCTTCGATATTTCACCAGCTCCAGAAGAATTTCAACGGCGGCTAAATGAGGCTCTGGAGGGATTGGACGGTGTAATTGCTGTTCACGATGATGCCTTGATCTACGGCATTGGAGAAACAGATGCTGGAGATGAACGAGATCATGATCGCAAACACGTCGCCTTCTTTAACCGATGTCGTGAGAAGCATATCAAGATAAGTCTACCGAAATTCAAGTTTAAACGTAGCGAGGTTCCCTACCTCGGACACGTACTAACGTCAACGGGTCTGAAAGTTGATCAATCGAAGTTACGGCAATCAAGGAAATGCCACCTCCAACAGACAAACAGGGGATTCAGCGCCTACTGGGCATGGTGAATTTCCTCCAGAAGTTTGCACCCCAGTTGTCTCAAGTCACTGCTTCCTTACGTAAACTTCTGAAAAAGAACAATCACTTCTACTGGAATGTCCATGGTAAATGCTTCAACGAAATCCAGCAAATCTTCGCCAACTCACCAGTCGTTCGGTACTTTGACAATGACGCCGAAACTGTGTTACAATGTGACGCTTCACAGAGTGGGTTGGGAGCTTGCCTCATGCAGAATGGTCAGCCTGTCGCGTATGCTTCGCGCGCGCTTACCGCCACTGAGCATAGCTACGCACAAATTGAGCGAGATATGCTCTCGATCGTATTTGGGATGGAACGGTTTGAACAGTACATATATGGCCGGAAAGTACAGACAGAGACAGATCACAAACCGTTGGAGTCGATTGTGCGGAAAAGTCTGCATAGCGCCCCTAAGAGACTGCAGCGTATGCTTTTACGTTTGCAGAAGTCCCAGTATGAGGCCACGTACAAGAAAGGGACACAAATGTACATAGCCGACGCACTTAGCCGTGCATACCTTCCATACACAAGTCCTGTTAAGGACACGACCGGTCACGTTATGACAGTCGACACACGTTCGTCAACGGAGATTGAAACTGAATCCATCGACACGATTGAATATATAGCTATTTCAGACAAACGGATCCAGCAAATCCAGCATGCTACAGTAGATGATCCGGAACTGATCCGCTTGAAGAAGGTGATTCACCAAGACTGGCCTGACAGAAAGGAAGATGTACCAGACACCACCAAGGCTTATTTTTCCTTCCGTGATGAACTTTCGGTACAAAATGGTGTAGTTTTCAAGGGTGAACGGATCATCATACCACCCAGCATCCGTCCAGAAATAATGGAACGCATTCATTCGTCTCACATTGGAATGCAAGCACGTATTCGTCGTTCACGCGAGTTGATGTACTGGCCGAACATGGTCAAAGAGCTGACTGATTTGATCAGCTGTTGTGATACGTGCAATACAGTGCAGCAAGATCAACCAAAAGAACCACTCATCAGTCATGAGATACCTACCAAACCATGAGAGAAGATTGATTGTGACTTTGTCGAGTTCGACAACAAAGACTATCTGATCATGGCAGACTACTATTCGGACTACTTTGAAGTCGACCGCTTACATGATAAGACTGCCCCCACTGTGATCAAAACCATGAAAGCTTAGTTGGCCAGACATGGAATACCTGCCCAACTGGCCTCAGACAACGGACCTCCATTTACTTCCGATGCCTTTTGCAATTTCATCGTAATGTATGAGGTTGAACACATCACATTGTCTTCACGATACCCACAATCCAATGGAAAAGTGGAGAGTGCAGTCAAAACACTCAAACGTATCCTCGAGAAGTCGCGGAGAGCAAAAAACTGATCTTTTCCTCGCCTTACTGGAGTGGAGAAACGTGCCAACTGAAGGCATTGGCAGCTCTCCAGTACAGAGACTTTTCAGTCACAGAACCCGTATTCTTCTTCCAATCACCAACCAACTTTTGAAACCTAACTCAGTTGATAGTGTGCCCGAGAAACTCACAGACCGGAAGAGAAAACAGGTCCGGTACTACAACCGACACACGCGTGAGTTGCCTGTGTTGAAACCCGGGGATGTGATTAGGCTAAAATCATACCACAGAGGTCAACTGTGGGAGAAAGGTGTAATCGACAATCAAGTTGACATTAGATCTTACAGCAACAGCTCCAGGGGCTGTTTAACCTAGGACGTGACTATCCATAATTTGAGTATACCTCATCAATCAGTGACTTTAACCGAGGTTGTAAGGACTTTCGAGATAACGATATTTCCATGTTTATAACCTTCATTCAGTTTTTCTATATTTTTGCGTTTCACTGTTTCAAATTTGTGTGATTCATAACAAGGGAACTGTCGATTGACTGGACATATTCAAGTGAACTATAACTGAGCTCTTAAAGCCAATTGAGCACATTCACATGGACAAGCTGAAGTTCTAACTGTTGAACTACTCATAATTCTTTATTGGAAGCAATCATTTAGTCACGTATCCCCTCGTGTAAATGTTTCGTCTGGGACTCCAAATACCAGTGCATTGAATGACTTTGCCATTGTTGAAAAGGGGGATGTAACGTAATTGGTAAACTGTAAATCCGCTCCCACACATCGATCCAAGTTTTGTATCTACGCATGACGTAGTGAATCGCATGGCGCAAAGAAGTAAATTTGTTTGTAGTTGGAAGCACATATTCATCGTTGTTGTTGCATCTTCTTACGACGCAACAGGGCAAAGAAAACGAAACACCGATCTTAATAAATTGATATAATATCCACCTTCCAAAATTGTATATATTGCTATGGCCAAGTTACAATAAGCGTCATAAGGCGTCATTAAGGCGTCATTTTGGAGTAATCCGCAGCTAGGTAGCCAAATTCTCATGACTTCGTTCGTTCCTAGACTACGCCATACTTCCTCTTCTTGAATTCACATGTACAGTCCGGGACCGCTAAGATTCATGAGCCGTACGGCTCTACCCGGCAATGAAACACCCCCCCCCCCGCTGTCCACTACTTCTATCTTTGCCAAATAGTTTGATCGCCATGACAAGCTGATGTGTGTGCAATCAGTCTTCAAACATCAATGGCCGATTGAATTTCTCGTATTTACCGCCATACTATTCGTACGTGTCACGTGATAGGCAGCATACCGATCGCAGTACGAAGAAGATGGCGGTATATTTGGTGAAAAGTCAATCGACCGTTGATGTTTGAAGACTCATTGCAGACATATCATCTCCTCGCGGCTATCGAACTGTTTGCCGAACTCTATAAATATACTGAACAGAGAGTATATAGGGTTTGTTTTGTTGCCTGATAGAGCAAAACTCCAAAAGTGTAAAGTGTCAGAGATTTGCCAGACCCACCGTTGCATTGTGGATGATAGCGGTTTCGTCCCCTCTGATGATCTCGGCTTTCATGTACAAGTACGTATGGGCTAAATCTACGTAGGTCTTACCCGCATTGCGGATGGTGAACTCGGAGGGGCCTGCGTCATTGATGCTAGAGAGAGGGACATGTTACAAGCAGAGACAACATACCCAGACACCACCTTTGTCTCAAGACATCTTAAGACGTCTCAAGACATGGTGATACCTAGGTATGAGGGCTTGGGACTGGTCCACGTTGGCAGCACGATCCCCATATCAACTTCACTGTTATTGGAGGAGCAGAACTGAGGATGGTTCAAGGAAATGTTAATTCAAAATGTCTTCCTTCTTGGTCGGTTGTCGGCTGGTGCGAGGTCTTGAAGATGCAGGTCTTTCATCCCGTGTCACGCCACCGGCGTCACCGAGTGCCACAAAAACAGAAACAGTCAAATATCTTGAAATACTATGAGCTGTATTCAACCAGAAACACAAACTTGGTACAGATTTACAGGAATTTTCCATGTCTAACCCGACTTCCCATCTGTATTCTCCCGCTCGTCCCACGAGAGCTCATTCAGGGGAGCTCACTCCTCTGGTTAACATAGTGAATGGTATATCAATATCTGTATGCATTTACAGTCAAAGGGAGATCACTCTAAAATCATATTGTAAATCACCTGGGGTATGACATTCTCCCCACCTAGGCCTCAATGACGTCCTCGTCATTTGTATCGTACAGTCCATCTGGACAATATCACTAGAATTCTGCTATCACACAAATTTATAACCTGACTTTCCGCAACAATTCAAATTAATATTCTTGAGCACCCGATTCCGTACTTGAAAAGTCTATTGATCATCGAGTTGACAAATTCAACGACTTCATCAATTACAATCAAAGATAATGAGAAATCAACCATATGGCAAACTGCCTTATTCGATGAATAAATTCAGAGAAATAATACTTTGATCAGCCTTATTCTTTGGCATTACAGAAAATATCATTGGCACAGTATTCAATGAGATCAGTAGACAATGCAATGTTCAGACAGTTACAAACATTTAGTTCATTATCACTTTGATATGAGGAATTCAGATTCAAGAACATGCTGTAGCGGCAACTAGCCCAGAATAAAGGCATTCATTTATATTTGACTTTAATCTATATAGATCTGATAGTTATACTCGAGAAAATGTATGTGTGTTGGACGGTATTAGGAGACGGTCCCAGAGTGTACATGTTATATTCAGCCCAGACAATCCATTTCTGTTAGTACATGTATGAGTTTACACAGCCTGACAGTTCCACAGATTAAATGCGTTCATAACGGCACATGAACACATAACGGCACATGAACACAGCGTACATCTCCACAGAATAAATGCGTTCATAACGGCACATGAACACCAGGACTATTACACTCCAGTCAGCAAAAATCACTCCATAAACAAAGTGGATACTTCACTTATCATCCGCAATATAACACAAGTTTGAAGAATATAGGGTTATCATAGTAGGGGACAGATTCAATAATGACATTGTTAACTCTGTCCGTTATGTCACTAGAATCCTCAGTTCACAGTTCCTTCAGTCATCTTCATTTGGCTCAACGATACTGTGCGCACCTAGCAGCATCGTCATAGATTTCAAAGTCTGGGTTTATCGTTCTAGCCCGTTGTCTAGTCGATCGTCGAGGGGCAACAATACCTGGCTGATGCCTCTCGGGCTGCTCAAAAGCCACTCTAGTCTCTAAGTGATCTGGCACGCTGACCAACTCCTGTCTCGATTGATTGGTCTCCTGAGGTTGCTTTCCATCCATCAAGTAACCGATAAGTTCATCATCATCATCCGAGTAGACAGATGGAATCTCAGGCTCAGGATTATCACATAACTGCTCCTGGGGAGGCAGATATGCCTGTTCACGTTTAGCCACCTTTTTGAGTTTTTCATGATGAAGGCGCTTGATAGTTCCATCTTCCATCTCTACTTCATAGATGACCGGATTCTTTGATGTACGGATGACTCTGCCTCTTTGTTTCCATGTCTGTTTCACACAATCCTTGACAAGGACCTGGTCTCCTACGGCCAAAGGTTGAAACTGCACATGCTTTTGTTGCATCGCAATGTAACGATCATGTGTCTTACACAAATGGTCTCGTGCAAAGCTGATGGCTTTTGCTAGTTTCTTCTCAAGTTGTCTGGCATAATCGTTTACACTGAGGGACTGGTCCTCAGTTGTGGTTGGGAACATCATTTCGGCTGGTAAACGAGCCTCTCTGCCTCGATGTAAAAAGTTTGATGTGAAACCAGTCGCTGAATGTACAGTGGAGTTGTGGGCTAAAGACAGGAATGGTAACATTTCCACCCACTTGCTGTTGTGATCAGTGTATGCCTTCAGCATGGTTTTAAGAGTACAGTTCCATCTTTCTATAGCTCCACTACTAGTAGGAGAATAAGGGAGTGTAGTGACCCCGTTAATATGAAGTGCTCTGCAGACCTCCCTGAACAGTTCACTGGTGAAATTCGTTCCTCGGTCACTCAAAATCATCAAAGGGATAACGCCTTGTTTACAGCAGTACTGCTTTATCAGAACTTCGGCAGTCTCTTTAGCAGTCAGTGAACGTAAATGGAATGCTTGTGCAAATTTGGAGAAGTCATCCATCATACAGATGGCGTACCTTTGAACGCGGTAGTGGGCCTATGCAGTCTATACATAGTTTCTCGTCAGGAGAAGTCGGTCGCCATGGCTCCTGCAGTGGTGCTTTCTGAACACTTCTCTTGCAGGCTACACAGGATTCACATGACCTTATCCAGTTTTCGCAATCCCGTTTCATACCGATCCAAAAGAACTTTCTTCTGAGACGTGTCAGCACCTGGGGTATGACATACCGTATGGTTCGTTGTGCTTTACCCACTAAGATGCCTCTTCTTTACCTTGGCGTTTGGCAGCCTCTCGAACGGGGACACCACTGAAATGCGTCAAACAAGGGTTGAACACAACGGCGAACAGCTTGTTTTCATGCCACGCATTCCTAGTGGCAGGAATGTTTTGACAATACTCTCGAGCACGATCCCCAGCCCATATCCTTGTTGAATACGCGCCCCACTGAACAGAGGTAAACCGTCTCCGGCTTGAAAGCTGTAATAGTCCAAAGAGCGTGCCTGTCGAAAATGAAGTGTGACACCCGCTTTCCAAATTTCGAATGCCATCGTTTGTCCGGTGTCTTCTCTTATATCGATGGTAGTGGTACTGATGTTGATCTGTCGAACCGGTAGATAGAGCATGTCGTTAAAGCTTCTCCGTATTGCCGTTCACCGGGTAGATGCGTAGCAGTCGATATCACCGACAACTTGTGCCAGTCTTTTACATCCGAATAGGCACAAAGGCAGTACATGATAGTCTTGAGATCCATCATGGTATTTCACTGGAGGTGACCGGGCCCGACGTGGCTATGCGAATCCAGTGCACAGTGACACCAACGGGCTTGGGCTTGAAGGTAACTCAGATCTTGCTGCTCCACTCGCCGTACATCATGTGAAAGTAATCCGCAAACGAGTATCCACTTTTACCATCGAAAGCCTGGCCCTGGTTCATATCCATCAAAGCCCGGATGAATATTTTGGTTTTATGTTACTGGCCTTCGGATAGCGGGAAGTTATAGGTGTTTCGCTCGTACACGAGTTCCTTCTACACCGTACTCGTTTGCCCGTTGTACCATGTGTACAGGTACTGCATGTCCAATAGACTACATTCCCATCGTCCAGAGAGATGTAAAGAATGCGACAGCTACGTGAGGTAATGAACTATGGTGTCGTTGGGAACATCTTAGTTGAGTCTTTACTGGGCGGGGTGAGGTAAAACATAATGACTGAGCCTTCCAGGTTCTGCTGATGTCCCAGTCATTGGATCCTTGTGAACGGCGTTGTGATCGTGGCGCGTAGGGTGTTCTGGGTGGTGACTCGAGTTTCCAGGTAACAAACAGGCGTATCGGGCGTTGTAACTTCCATGGCGTAGGTATCTGGCGCTGCTGTATCTCAGCTGCATCCACGTCCAGCATTGCAGGTTCCTCACCAGTTCTTGTGACACGTGCATGGTTTTCAGGCCTCAACCGAACACTTCAATCTGTGTGGGTCCGACTGTCACTTGTGTTGACGCATCATGTCATTCACCAAAACGGTCATGTGGGTGCCAGGGACCACATGGTCCCATACGAGCAGTTCACCTTTATTACTCCACTTTATGTTAGGATTGTCTTTTACCCGCTGTAACACCAAGCCGGCTTTTCTTGAACGCCGTGGGCCCCACACTTTTAAGACTTCGTCAGCGACCCACCGTAGAGCTGGTGGTAAGGACTGTGTGCTGGCCTCAGGCTGCTAAATAAAAAAAGTCCCCGGTCCGTTAACCTAGACGTAATCTCTGCCAAAGACCAGAATTTTTCCGATTTTTTTCCCGCCTTCGTTGCAACGATTAATAGAAAGCCGTTGGTACCAAAGGCAAGTATGGTATTTGTTCTATTCAGCTGCAAATTTTATTTCGATTCAACGCTCGATAACATGCCTCGCCGGGGGACTATTTGCGAGGCCTGAGCACTGCTTTCAGCAGGCAGTGAAAACAGCGAAATGAGGACCTCATGTGTAGAGGTGCGCACAGCTTGAAATTTTGACGGATAATGTTTGACAAGAAGTTTGTCACCTTGTAGCGCTTGAAATAAACTACTTCCTGTCGAAAGATAAAAGTCTAAACTCAATCAGGGAACCAGCGAGGTACAATTTTGTTAATACTGCCGAACGTGTAAATTATTTAGGAGTCTGATGCCTGCTGGTCTGCCGGAGTGGTGTAGAGGTCGATGGGATTGGCCCAGTTTGGAGGCACGTATATTGACCCATAAACGCCATGTACCGTTGAAGTACAAGCGTCTAGTTCTTGGTTCATTATTCAGGCGTCGGCCATTAAAGTATTTCCGCGTCCATAATCCAAAGACCTAATTAGCACCAACGTCAAAAAAAAAATCATAGTATACATAAAACTAGGCTAGTTTCCTGTTAGACAGAAGCGGTCAAAAGTTTTCTGTGATGCCAATAAGACACCAAGAGATATCAAATCCTTATCGCTGATCAGCATTCTTAATCCAAATGATTTTCGGTATCTGGAGTAGGATGTATCTTAGTCACTATCTCAACACATTGAAAAACATTGAAATCTTTGATGAAAATTACATTTATTCTGCATTATAAATTCTACAGTTTTACATTTTTAAGAACCAGTAGCGTCCTGTTACTTTGGAGATCGCCATTTTGAACTTAAAAAAAAAAAAAAAAAATCACTACTCAGCATGTGGATTAATTGGCCTCGTCCAAGTCTAACGCGATAATGACGTCAAGGACCAGCCGAGCGACATTTCCCCTACCCCGGATGAACTGGAGTTAATTGTGTGGCTATCGGACGCGCAAACGATAAATGGATCACCGCAGACGTCGATGTCCTAAATCACTATTAAATGGGTTTACAAGGTAAATGGGACTTGACTGGACTAGAGAGGGCATGCACTTGAAATCATTTGTATAATACTTGACTTTCCGCTTTGATTGTCCGCTTCCCAAATCATTTGTAGTGGCGAATATTAGAGAGTATTTTTTTCTCAATTTATGCTCAGCTGATTTAGTACATATTCAGTAAGACCTCGTTTGTGATTTGTGACTTGGCGAGGGCCAGCAAAATGGGGTCAATCTATGGTACGCGAATAGGTGAATTTTGAGTAATTTTCAAATGTAGCATTACTGTGGAGCTTAAAGTGTGCGAAGACAAAAATATAGTCAAATATATAGTATTTGTTGAATTTGGTATTTTTGCCTCTTTACCTCAAAATTACCTAACAAAAAGCACATACGCACTCTGAGGTCTGAAAATATTTCCACGCTGCAGAGATCATGTGGATAGAGCTAAAGTGGACGTGCTGTGGAGTGTGTCTTTCTTGTCTTCTCCATCCCGCCATATCAAGTGTCCCTATCACTTTCCATCATCCTCTAAGAAAGCAAAAAAATCTGGTAGAGAAAGCGAACACAAAAAGCGATGGTACTGCTGGCATAGTTCTTGGTTATCTCTGCGTCAGCCCGGCTGTATATGACTGAAGATTTTCCAGTTGGTGAGTAGGCCTACCGTACAATTTTCTCGCACTTAACATTTTTTTGCCATTTCTTATGTGAATTTCAACCCATATCCACAGAACTGTGATGTGTGTTTTGTGCCGATAAAGAATTTGTTGATATATTGCACGGAAACATCACACGGTCTTTGTTAGTATTTCATTATAAACATGTAGGCGTTTTACCGAAATGGATATTTTGGTCGGCATAGCAGTTTACACATACCGGTATCATACAAATAGTGACTATTGCACACATACTGTGATTTACGAGGCAACCGTTTCAGAAAAAGAAAAGAACAGATATTATTTTTGTATTTTGTTCATTTCGGTTATACAATGGGATATACTAGTAGTGAAAAATATTATTAAAAATGAATGTGCATTGGTGTCTTTAATCTACGTTTGTTGAAAGTTTCTGGTTAATCAGAGAGACATGGACGAAGTCAGGGAGAAGTGGAGGATTATCAATTGTATACCGGGTATATTATTAACTTTGTTGGACGACATAGTCATGAATAATCGTCTAGCTATAACTATAGTTTTATTGTCCTATTAGAATGCAGTATTGTAGAAAGCAGAATAAGAGACGTACCCTGGTAATAAATATCTCCTAGTTGGTTGAAGTTTAAGTAGTAGCGTTTCTTCAAATCGACTGATATTGTTCGTGAAAAAGGGCCAATTCGGACATTTTAAGCCTTCACTCTGACAAGGGCTCGTCAAGAGAGAGTTACATTTCTGCAACTTAATGGACCATGGAAACTTCATAAGTGGGGTGCATGGGATCGGTGCAAACTTTATATTGGGTAAAACAATTATTTCGAGCTAAAGAAAAACTATGAGTCATATATAAACCAAAGTCTAAAAAATGTTATGGACTTAAACCTTTATGACAGCTGAACATCAGAGCTAGAAAAAAGGTGACGACTCATCACCCTTTAATGGTGAGCAGACCTGGCCATCACTTTTAAAAGGTGATGTGTTAGAGCCATCACCTTTTAAATGGTGACGGCTATCACCTTTTAAGTATGATGATTTTGCCTCATTACCCTTAAAAGGTGATGACCTAAATTTACAGTCATTGCTCATCACTCTTCAGAGGTGATGGCCAGCATTTTCAAAGCCTTTAAGGTGATCATAAAAAAGGATGATGGCTCTAAGTCTTCACCTTTTCGGGGTGATGGGTGATTTAATTTAAATCATGTTGATGACATAAGTAAACGTACAAGTATGTTCACATAACTTCAATGACTGAAATGACAACTAGTAAGTCTTTACCTCGACTTCAGCACTTGGTTTAAAGTTTACACAAGTTTTTTTTATTTTGAGTGGACAGACCAAAACAATACAACGGCCCTACCTCCCTGATAAAGTTTACATGGTCCCTAAACATTTATGCATAGGTATTTCAAGGATTCTGAACGGTCTTGAGGCACAATTTTTATAGCTGGAATTCATCAATTAAACCTGGCAGGACGTTGAAATTAGAACTGTTTCATTTAAACAGTTGACTCTGCTTGAGGCACGTCTCAGGTTAGGGGTCGTGCCTTCGGGGCCACATGTAGCCCATTTTCTGTGATAAAACACCAACAGGCTCTCTCGATAGGCCAACGCTGTGCTACTCACGGGGTTGTACTGTGATAGCAGCCTTGGTGTATACATGGTCAAATAGACATCGTCCTCCATTCAGCTTCTTATCATAGAGGCATCAATAACAGTGACATTTTGGTGAAAAATTTGAAATTAACCAGTTGTAAGTTTCCTTCTCTCAACCCAATGCCGAGTGCTGGACTACAATTTAAGGACGTGTCGTTAAAAGGTCAATTAATATTCATCACGTGATACCTTCCAGATTTCGCAGGCTGATAAACAATGAGGTACTGGTAATACTTATTGAGAACATGGAAAACTGCTAAAGAGAAGGTTAAATGTAGAAACAAACGTTCTCTTGGTAACGTAAATCCCCGTACATAACTTGATTGACAGATCCAAACGTGTTGATACGCACCATGTGTACATTCGCGACCGCTCGTCCTTTTCCGTCGAACTCCTAGTACCTCGCGCATTATTGGTGTCAGGATTTTACAGCTCTCAGCTGTAAACCGTGATCCGCCACACGTGAGTCACGCCACATGCTATAGGATGTGTTTCCGCTCACATAGTCCCCGTTGTATTTCTCCCTGATAAGGAGATAAGATATATATATCCAAAGGAAATGGATCTTCCCTTGATTCTACCCCCGAAAGATCTCTTCTAATTCGAGGTGTTTCTCCTGGTTTTGCGTCTAAAGCTGATCTCCATGGTAACGGAACTCATACAGCTGGCATGCGCTGTTCGGAGTTTCGGCGTAATACTGTGCTTTAACATGGATGCCAATACATGGATTCCTAGCAGTGCGACACGAGGTACTAATGTCCTAATGTCCTACATTATCCGAGACCGTGCCGAGTGACCATGTGAAATATGTCTCGTGAAGATATTCTGATGATGATAGTTGCTTTAGCAACCATTGGTCTATTTATGATGAGGTTGTGGTCCACTGATCCTTCTCCGGAACCTTGGATATAATAAAAGAAGCATAAATCTGTTGCATTCGATGTCAGTAGATATATATTCTACCAATGACGAGAACAAGTATCCAATGTCAGGCCGTAAATATTTCCTATTCCGCTAAATAGATTTAAAAAAAAAAAAAAAAAAAATGTTGCACCAGAATGATGAAGATTTCAGAGCAAAGTCTCGAAGCCTGCACGATAAAGGAAACTGGAAATGATTAACGAGACACTTTGATTATTTATACATGTGATACTAAAATGGAAAATGTCTGTGGCGTAACCAAATAAACATATATAATGTATATAATTGTTTTAACTAACCGGCCAGGACAGGTGGGAGAAATTTTGGTTCGTTGCAGTATTCAAACTATATAACACTAAGTTGGTGTAACCTTCGCTGTAAACTTTGCACCAGGTGGTTTCATGCTTTCGGTGAGCAGGATACCATGTATAAAGAATCATAGCGGATTTCATATGAGGTTTTGACCCTAATCCTATAGGATTTTCTAATTGCATCGTATCAATCTTATGGGGTTTCAAAAGGGTCATACAGTGTTTTTCTGAAGGATCCAATAGTATTTGGGTAGAAATGTCATAGAAATCCTAAATGATTTTTTTTCTGTAAGAAACACTATAGATTTATTCATATAGCATTTTCTGCAGATTCAATCCTATAGGATTTGGGCCAAATGCTTTATCCTTATTTTCTGAAGGACACTACAAAATATTTCTAAAGAATCCTACACATATTACAACTCGAGTTAAGGTTTGGTTTCTAAGGGTAAAGGTATGCGCGGGAGTGTATTGAAGCCCACAATGCTCTTGTTCATGAAATGTTATCAATCTAGGTAAACCAAGATGGTGGGCTATAGGGCTTATAGATCAGAGAAATACCATCTAGATGTGACGCTATGAAAAGGTCGTGCGAACGTTATGCCGATATTCTACGAGATGCCATGATAAGCCAATGACGACAAATTCTGTCCTTTCAGTTTCGCATTGATTGGCGATTAGTTCATTTTTCGGCGAGAGGAAATCCTTTGAAATTTACGTTTACCACGCACGATGTCTAGACATGATACCTTATTTGGATACTATTTACCCCTCGGGCAAAATTGGACAATATTCGTCGCCACAAATGACCCACCACGCCAGGTACCCTGGCCTTTCCGCTCAAACATATAAAAATAAATCAGCATACATTCCCCACCATTTTTTCGAGATAAGACCGCCAGAAATAGGGTCATCCAGTCCGACACCATTACGGCATATTTGGAGGTGGCCAATCAAACTGGCCCAGATTTTTTTTCGATTAAAATTTGAAAACTGGCTTTGATATTTGAGAGTCATATGTTATAGAAACATTTTAAAATACGTCACAGATCAATCAATCTTCGCCGGAAGTCAAGTCCTGATAATAATCTTAGGTCCAGAAACTTCAACGGAGGTTTGTGCCCTAAAGTTACCAGAGAAAGAAGATAGATAAATTATTTGACTGACTGACGCTGTCTTCGACCCACGTTTCGACCAATTATATATTTCATAGCTTATGCACAGTGCAGCTTATATCATGTGTTGAAATATTCACGGTGAAAAGGAAACATTATATAAGGCTCTGACCTTCACTCATTAAATTTACTTTTTAACCAGAAACGCTACTCAGTGCAAATCGATCGGTTCATTAAACTGTTGACAGGACTTGTTCTCAAAATTGTCGTCGACTGTAATAAACGATTGACAGAGACCACATAAGTAGCATGTCGTCTATAAATCTATATTAGAAGTCCGACCGCAGTAATTGCTTCTGAAATTATTTCAGCTATATCATTACTCTTGGCGTGCTGGACCTTATACCCGGTGTACTAAATATGGTAGAAAGTGTTAGAATCAAATTCAGAATAATATACCAGGCGTATCTATATATATTATAATTCACCCACACCTAAACATAATACACATATCTAATTATAGTACACCAGGTATATCTAATTATTATACAATAAATATATCTTATTATAATACAGCAGGTTTGCCTAATTATAATATATCAGGTATATCTAATTATAATACATCAGGTATATCTAATTATAATTACATCAGGTATATCTAATTGTAATATTGTAACGTCAGGTATTTCTAATTATAATACACTAAATATATTTAATTATAATACACCAGGTATATCTAATTATAATACACCATATTATATGGGTCTCGGTGTAACCTCTTAAGTCGGCGAATTAATATTTCCTCTGCTTAAGTACTTGCTATAATAAGTATCGGTATGTGCTTGGTAAATCGAAAAAAAATGTTACCTGTGATTGCAGAAAATATTAAACGAACCGAAATGTGCAGTTCATCTTGAAAGTGTGACAACAAAAGCTTGAAGAGGTGGTTTACAGTAATGATCACATTAGTTCAGAACCACGTCGACGCTCAATTTATAATATGCTATGCGAACACTATGGTGGCCGAGAGGGGCCATCGTCACTTCGCCATCGTGCCATAGAGCGATGGCGTCGCTCTATCGCTCTATCGCCATCGCTCTATCGCTCTATCTACGATGGCGAAGTGACGATGGCCCCTCTCGGCCATCATAGCACACCGATGCTCAACTAAATCCCTGTGTACCGGTATGACCAGTGCCCATTGTACTACGATGGAGTGCCCAATCAAACCAAACCAACCCCAAACCGGTAGTTTGACAGT
This sequence comes from Hanleya hanleyi, assembly GCA_036873755.1. Lineage (NCBI taxonomy): Eukaryota > Metazoa > Mollusca > Polyplacophora > Lepidopleurida > Hanleyidae > Hanleya > Hanleya hanleyi. Next base: position 27,613 of record JAVTVY010016485.1, on the reverse strand, counting down.
TCCAAACTGGTATCAACACTGTCATGAACGAAGCGAATATATACTTATCATCGTCTATGTGCATGGTTTCAGAGACGATATACTCCGAGCTTTCATACGAGATGTCATATGAAGAATATATTTTTTTCAGAAATTCTCGTTTTGAATGCCAATAATAGGTAATCGTGGAACTTTCATTTTATTTTTTAAATTATGGTACAGAAAGAATTAACATAATAACTGAGTAGCCAATAATAAATTAATATCCCATCAACGCTCCCCAATCGTATATGCAGCTACATATAAAATGGGGGTGCGCTGATAAGATATTAATTTATTAAGATTGCTTGGTATTGTGCTATGGATCCTTCCAATCCTTCCACTTGAACGGTTATGACAAAATACCATAATCTTAGAGGAGTCATGCCAAAATGTGTATGCCCGGCATAGCAGCTGATTCTTGCATATGTGTCCAAGGAAAAACGTGCATTACTGAATGAATGTATATTCTCTATGATGTTACCATCCGATATACTATAAAATACATTCTTACACCTCAGAGTAGGTTAAAGGATAGTCAATTGGTTGATTGCCATCCGCCGAGAACAATTTCCCAGACTGACCATATATGAATTTGTTATGCCTGTCCAACAACCATCATAACTAAATATCTATTCATGTAGTGTACGGTATCAGTCATAGCCCAGGGCGTCTGTGGTTATTGACGTTCCAGATCTTGCTGGAGAAGGACCTTCAAGTATCTCAAGTAGGCATTCCTTGGATACATTCAGTGATATACTTTTTTGCGGAAACGGGAGCAATTTGACGCCATTTCACTCGGGGCACTCTCTTTGAACTATCTCATACACTGAATCTATTGCCGGGTAACTTAAGTTTTGCTGACTTCAAGCCTTCATATAGATAATGTGTGGTGGACGCCTTTCTGGGACAGTAATTCTCATATACACACACAATAAGTATAATACCTGCACCCAGGAATATTCAAACAGAAATAAAAACTTCCTGCTCATGAGTGAAACTATCTGAGGTATGACGAAGAATAATCTGAAACTTGGAGAGTTTACTTTGGTATTTGGCAGCTCGTTCAACACTTGACATATTAACCTCATTACTGGGTAGGCCTATACTTATCAAGGTTATCATTCTTGAGATGTTTCGCTGTTTCTGCTTGAATTTCTCAGCAACAATGTTTTTGTGAAATTTGGCATCCTTATTTACCAATGTCAGTGTTTTTTTGTTTGTGGCATTCCAAAGGGTAAAAATTGTGCACCATTTATCAGACCTGAACCTAATCCGTTTACTTATCAGAACGACTGAAGATGTACTGGTTAATATACGGAGAAAGTGTGATAGACCAAACATGTTTGTCATCAGTTTGATTGGATAACTGGTAGTGTAACTAGTGTAGGTTTCTGTATAATGATGTTCATACTTATAGTAAATGCTACTAGGCGACATGTATACGCCAATGATACAGAGTCGAGGATGGGGACTCGATTTAATACGAATGGTATGAGCCATTGATACAATGATGAAGGGGTTGCACGAGGTGTTGCACGGCAACCCAATACAACCAATACGAAGGTCCTCTGTAATTCACCGTTATTTCCGGCGGCGCAGCGCGCCGGATATCTGAATTCAGTAAACATGGGAGCGGTCATCTTGCTATTGGACGAGTAACAGGTGTTTTCGCGAGCCATACTTCACAGACGTGCCGTGGAGTGATAGTTTCATATCGTAAAACGACAGGATTGTATCACCCGTTCGTGGTTAACACATTAATATTAATTCTGTTATAATGAATCCATCGAATAAATGTCCTTCAGTAGTATTTTATTATGGCTGAGAGATCAAATCGATGACCATACATGATCAAGTTATTCACCTGTACGTCTGCTGCAAAATGTTTGAGATTGAACTGCGAGTTACTAAAAACTCGAAACAGTAAAACACGCGGATCGGATTGATGTGTAGAGAAAGTCGATCTAGGCTTAATTTACAATGACACACATCAATAAAGAAGTAGTGGCTTGATGATGGGTCCCGTATAATGCCACAGCGCTACATTAGTCAAACCTTTAATGAAAATAAACAAATCGACGTTTTTTTAACCATAATGGTGCATCGTGACCTGTATTCACCAGTTGCACACGTAATCAACTTGTAATACGCAGATTATAAGCTACAAACGTTTCCGCCGGCATCTGCGTCAATAAGTTCTCTTGTACAATTTGTGATGTGAATAGAATGACTGCATCTCGTCAACATGGCCTCATTTGTTGACGGGAGAGCGATGCTTGATATGTTTTACCTCAAGACATTCTAATTACCGCGATAGACACATCAGAGCGGTCGGCCATTCCTGGCTCAGTGTGTAAAGACGTCGACAGTTCCGGGCAGCACATTTCTGGCGATATTATTAACCATGCTAAACATGTGTATATTTCGGAGGCGGGTAAATGACTTGTGTTTACAGTGGTTATTTGATATAGGCATGTAGAAAATTATTGCCATGTCTGAACCACTCGTCTACATTCTAACAACTGCATACAGTGACATTGATAAATGTGCGGATGATAGAAGACGGAACGATTAGAGCACGTGTTGCAACATTTCAGGCGCCCCCGGAAGGCATTAAATTAAACAAATAGCAAGATCTCAGCAAAACCATCGTGATCTACAGACGAGGAACAAGTAGTATTTAAAGCGTAAATTCTGTCACATTTTTTAGGCTGAGGCGTGAGGCTGGTGGCGTGATGTTACTATGGCGTCACGGATGACGTCACATCCGGTGACGTAACTTCCGCGTCAAAGGGCATGTCCGCGTCAGAGCTCATGTCCGGGTCAAAGGTCACTTACTGTCACGTGACGGCCCAGCAGGAGTGATTTCAATGTTAAGCCTAATAGACATTTGTGGCACGTTGTTTTCTTTGTCTCGCGATGTAGAAGACTATGGGATGGGTCTAGAGGCCATGGGATTTTGCTGGAAAGTTCAGGCAGGTTTGGGATTGACATGTTACGCCCATTCTGGCTCAGAGGAGCTGTAGAACACGATGAGAGGGTTCTCGAGGTCATGGGTTGACTTTCGCTGAAAAGTTATCGTACGCATGCGTAATGAATAGGCAGATATGGGATGGACGTTTCGGGGTCGTGGTGGACCAATATTGGTCCAGTCTGGCTCACAGGACAATGACAGGGCATCTTGGGCAACCCACTCCTGGACATTTGCGGTGTGGGGTGTGGTACCTTGTTTTCTCTGTCTCGAGCTGTAGCACCCTACTGAATCGACAAGTGTGATTATAGGTGAATGCACCAGTCCATTTGTCATGCGACCATGAACTGTAGGTTGAATCACTTCACATTGAAGCCGCATAACAGCTGCAATGTTATAATGAGGCAACATGATTATATATCAGATATGTCGACAGTCCATTGTAGCTACCATTTGTCTTGGCAACAGTCCATTTGGCGAATCATTAGATCAGACGATGTGCTCTCTGTGCATCATTCACAAGTGCATGTTGACCTACAATGGACTGTCGATCGGTCCGATGATGATACCATGGACTGTCGTAATATCAGACAGGCAGAGAATATACTATTAATGGTTCATATTCCTCTTAAATACACACAAGTGGAAGGAATCGAGAGATGAATGAGTCAGTGATACATGAGGCAGGTAGTAAGTTCCCACGTGTTCATTTTGTGTTCATTTCCTCACACTATAATTCGATGCTAATACCTACAATGGACTGTCTACCAACACCTAAAAACACTTCTCGCCGCAAAAATGTTTAAAATTTTTGTTAACTTGAAATAGTAATAACCCTACGTTTGGTGACAATATAGTACGATATTTCTCCTTCAAAATAGGACTGGACACCAGTAACCATACCTGTCATCGATATGCTGAAAATCGTTCATTTTCGGCTGTGGCCACTGTCGTCTGGTCAGACACACGCCCACGCTTGATAACGAAAGCATTGGAAAACCTACCATTGACTGTAATTTGACACGTGACCGGCGGTTTTCACCTATAATCATACTTGTTGATTCAGTAGGGTGTGTAGAACACGATGGGTGGGGTCTCGAGGCAATGAAAAGTTATCGTGCGCATGCTTAGTGAATAAGCAGGTCTGGGGTGGACGTTTTGAGGTCTTCGTGGATCAATGTTATTCCGAATGGATCGTGTGAGGTGTCATAGTATGGCTGGGTATGGAATGGAAGTTAGGCTATGGTGTGCATGCGCAGACAGAGAATTGTGGAAAAATGCATTGGAATTGACCTTTTGAGGTGGAGGTGGGCCAATATTGGTCCGACTGGGTCGTATGGGGTATCCCTGTGAAGAGCTCCACCACACGTATGGGTCATGGGTGGGTGCATATAAAAACTTTCCCCGCAAAAAATCCGGAAACACGGACTTTACCCCTAAAATTTGGAAAACCCCTATCAACCTGGTCTAGATGGACTAATATCGGTCCCCAGCGGATCGTGGCCTGCCGGGTTGTGAGAGATAGTGGGTGTACGGTTTCACAGAAAAATCGGAACATGGATTTTTACACCAGGTGAGTCGTAGAAATGGGAATGTTGTTGTTATTGAGATAGTGTAACACCTCCGAAAGTCCCCTTTCTCTACTATTTCCGAGTGATCTATAAATACCACAGGGGTTTTCCCAGAAAATTCCCCGAAAAATTTACCCTGACAAATAGAGCGATGGCCTGCAAAACAGAAGTTTTCCCAGCAAAACCTCCGTACAATGTCTCGGCATAGAGCGATGACATCGGGGACCATCAAGTCTCAACGTCTTTTTTTCCCCCGTGGTGTGAATGGATTGATACATACACCTTGTCGACGCGTTAGTATTATACAATAGCATGGTACAGACTCGCGCAAAAGATAAAAACTGTTAAGATAGGGCGTTAAGGCGTTACGATAAGGCGTTAAGGCGTTACGATACATTACTGTAAAACACTCCACAAAGCCCATAGGCAAATATACTGGGTATCTGCTTTCTCTACTACTAAGGAGCAACTGGATTACTTGATATTTGCGAAATTGAAAGACTACACTACCTCAGCAGCAAAAACATTCTGATGGTCCCCCGAGTGTTCCACTATGAAACACAACTCAGTCGGACCACGACCCCAAAACGTCCACCCCAGATCTGCCTATTCACTACGCATGCGCACGATAACTTTTCAGCGAAATTCAACCCATGGCCTCGATACCCCTCCCATCGCGTTCTGCAGCTCGAGGCAGAAAACAAGGTGCCACACCCCATACCGCAAATATCCATTAGTGGGTTGCCCAAGGTGTCATGTCATTGTCCACTGCGCCAGAATGAGCCTAACATGTCCACCCCAGACCTGCCTGATCTTTTCAGCAAAAGTCATCCCTTGGCTTCGAGACCCCTCCCATCGTCTTCTACATCGCGACACAAAGAAAACAATGTGCCACACCCCATGCCGCAAATGTCCATGAATGGGTTGCCCATTAGGTTTAACATTGGAATCACTGAAGCGTACTGTCTTATTTAGGGACAGATAACTCCTGCTGGCCCGTCGCGTGACCGGAAATGACCTTTGACCCGGACGTGACCTTTGACCTGAACATGCTCTTTGATCCAGAAGTGACGTCTCCGGATGTGACGTCATTCGTGACGTCATAGTGACGTTATCCCACCAGCCTCACGCCTCAGCCTAAAAAATGTGACAGAAATTACGCTTTATATACTAATGGAACATTTCTATCGTTTCTACTTCTGGGGTATATTCTAAAGATATATTTGGTGTGAGAACATATTTCGCGGGATATCTTTATTGTGATAATAAAGTTGTTGAGGTTTTGTGCGATAAGGCTTTTCTATGTTCAACTAAACTTCGGCGATAACACATTTTTAGCCGTTATAACGCTATTCTAAGGGTTGTATCCCGTGACAACGCTTTCTAGAGGGCATACAGCATAATATACAATAACTTTCCTAATGTATGGTGCTTCTTTACTTGGCAATGATGCCTTTCTATGGTTTATGGCGCGATCAATCTATGCGAGTGTTACTATCTCACTACAACGAAGACATGCTGACTTCCTCGTGTGATGATGATGCAAATGTCCAAAAAATCCTAAATCTCCCTCGCAGAGGATCCAGCTGGGCCTTTTTGACGATTCTAATGTGTTTACCAATGTGTTCATTATGACGTCAAAAGGTTAAAGGCCAAGGCTGCTGTGATCCGAAACACGTCTGATAGATGTTTCAATATCACTGATTCCTTAGCGTTCTTCTCAGTGACAAGTTTTTATGCCCGCTTAGCGGGATCATTTCGCTCCCGGTTCCATCCATCAATTCATAGTAATTGCATTATATTAACACGACTCTTTCTTTACGTAATTATTAATTAATTGACGTAGCCTTCCTGGATGATTCTTGCACATCTCTCATTCCGTTAACGTTATAAATCAACTTCAACTCCGCGTTTTCTGATATTATCAACAGTTCTTTCCATTATTTTTCATCAAAAATCTTCCCATATCTACATGTATGTGCATATTCCAATATAATCAAACATCTCGCGCTCACATACATACGATCATTTCCAGAGAATCTTCATAAACATTGTCGCTGCCACATATTAAATCTCAGCCTCTCGAGTAAATTAAAATCTATTTCTGTGTCTTTAAATCGTTTACATGACCTCCAGTTCGTTTATATATGTCAGGAGTTGAAACAGGTGTTTTCAATTAATGATTGCCGTTCCGCGCTCGTACTGGACACCATACCAAGCTCCAGCCCAGGGTTGTGCATTCTGCAATGGGCATCACAGCCTGTGCTGTATTTTGAATACATGTTGACTCTTCGTGGTCTATTTCCATTCGGAACTCCCGAGCGGAAATCTACGAAGGGGACTGATTCTACGCTCGGGGGACGACAACATGAATTTCCTATGAATCTCCAGATGTGACGCACCGGAACGGTTTAATACGCATGGCTCCGAAGCCGAATCACTCTCGCGGAAGCCTTAATCCCCGACCAGCAAATATTTCCCTGCGAGTCTCTGATTTACGTCAGATATTCTAAAAACTGTTTATTCTTTTCATTCGAAGCACGTTTCAATAGAAAACCATCAGTTTAAATGGTACACACGCCACGTATTGGCAAGATATAATTCCCGTGACGTCACTGACAGTTCCCTGACAGACCGAAACACACGTGACCACGCTCTAGTCCAATATGGGTGCACTCCACACTAGGCCACGGTTTCGCACTAATTTTATAATAAGGAAGGACGCCCGATTTTGACAGCTTGGTAATTCTTCTTACCTTTCTACTAGCTGATATCTATAGTATCACCCTGCTGGACGTAAGCATTTCTCCAAACGAGGATATAACAATTGCTTGTTGATGGCACCCACTCGCCACTACAGAGTCAATCGTGCCCGGAATTGAATATCTGGCGGGCCAAACTCCGCACTTTTTCGGGAAGCGAAAATGATGATTCCTTTATGGCGATAAAATTTTACAAAAAACGAGTAGGTCGACCCCCGGTTTTTTTCGCCATTTTAAATTGTTCTTTGGACGGGAAACACTTTAACATACATAAAAAGAAAATCATTTCGTACGTTTTCTCTGGTTTGCGGGTAGAATTTGACACATTTTCATATATTTTATGGAGTTTTTCAGAAAAGTTGAAGAAGGTTTAAGGAGGATTGTACGTATTTTCTATTCAATTTCAATAGCTCACAAGTCTTCTGAAATAAAGGCACGGGTGTGCCCATTTAGAAAATATATACTTTTACAGGGTTTTTGTTAAAGATTTTACATCAATTTGTGGCCGAAGATCCGAACCCATGCCTGTTTTTTGCCGCACATCATTTAGGTGTGGAATGCACCCTATGGCGTCAATGGCCTTCGAGGGACATATCAAACCGGAGATCCCCGAGAAGTTGCGAATGGGTGTATTTCATGACCTATAAAGGCGGTCATACATTTCGGGATTATAGGTTATTATGCTCATTTAGCATTTTGGAAAAGTTTGAATATCTATAATCACTATTCCTACTTTCCATATTGATACAGCATAATTAGACAATGGAAACATGACAGTGGTATTGGTATATTTTTTTTAATGTTTGTGGTATACGTTAACTTGTAAATTGTATGAAAAAGATATCGTGAATAAAAATGGTCGATATATTCGATGCCTTTTGGTTTACAATATAATGCGCCCAACTGGATATCAACAATATATGTAAAGGAAATTATCGCAACTGATATATACAATGTGAGATACTGTCTTCGGTATCAGCTTTGAAGTTGCTCCACACACGATTTGAAAAAAAAACGTGTTTGAATCTGTGTACAAAAAGTCGAGTTTGAAGCAGTGTAGCAGAGAGTATGATATGGCCCTGCTTCGTATACCAGCCAAACGCCAGATGTATCTACAACCAATTTCCTTAACTGACCGCCGGTAAGCGCAAGTTTAAGTGAGTCGGAAAACATTACCACTTAATGGAGTGGATGAGAATGTCTGCGGCTATGAACTGGCAGAAGTTTTTGGTCACTAAAATTCTTGGAGTTCAATCGAGAAAGGCCAGATGTTAGTGTAATATTCCAGTACAGGGGTTCCGTGTGAAAGTTGGACAAGTGAGTATGGTACATTCACCTATAAAATATGAATTCTCAAGGGAAGGCTAAAATACTATGGAATGTTTTGTGCCGACATGGTGCAGTCGTACAAAATTATGCATGGTCTTGACGTGGTTAATACAAGTACTAGAAAACTAGCCACAGCTCGGAATACCAGGGGCTACAACCTAAAGTTGAACAAGCCGTACTGTATAGGCTTAACCTTCGAATCAGCAGTTTCTGTATTCGATCAGTGAATCCATGGAACCAGCTGTCCCAAACAGTGAATGCCAAATCAGTGAATATTATACAGATATTGCATGCTGTGAGGTGTGATATCACGATTTGTCAGTTCGAGAAGACAGGTGATGTTCAAGGAGTGCGGAGCACGCGATTTTGGTAACTTTAGTTCTTAGTACTTCAAACGTCAACTACAATGGTACTGAAACTGTGGAATCTGCAAATTAAATATACTAGTAGGTGAAAAGATTCAACATATCGTTAATCACTCAAATCATAAACCAAGAAAATGAAATAAAACACACAACCAAAATGCATCGAGAATCTCATGCAAGGCATATATGAGAGAATACCTGCATGGCCATTACTACTCTGAAAACTTCTGACAGAATATAGACACCATTGCAGAAAAATGTAGGTCAAGTGAGTTTTGAGTGTCTTCACTTCTGCAAGGCCCACATTGCCATAGTATGCCTTTCCCGGCTCTCGTCATGGGCAAGCAAAATTACTTTGAAATATAGTGTTCTGTTTTCTTCGAATCGTTTGACGTGGTTGTAATTATGTTCGTATTAAGTCTCTACCAAAATATTTCTTGATGATAATCATATTACAATCTGTTAGATTCACTGAACTTTTGCACTGAAGACTTTAAAATACCTCGATTTGGTAACTTTATATAAGTAGATATCAATTTGAGGGTTCTGTGCCAACTGTTTTCTTCTAAAGGTCGCGAGAGTCAGTACATATAGAAAAGTGATAAAAGTAGGTCTCATGCAGGTATACACACACGTACACTCTCAGAATGATTCAGGGAGTTCTCCTAATATTCAGGCCATACATCCACAACTCAATTTTCAGGAATTAAAGCCTGAAATTCAGGGACAATTTCCAGAATTTTAGCGACTTCAGCATTGAAGTCACAAAAAACGTCATGAATTTCAGGCTAAAATTCCTGAAAATTGAGTTGTGGATGTATGGCCTGAATTTCAAGAGCAATCCCTGAATCATTCTGGTATATATGGCTAACCTACAAATATTATCCAACTATAGTCCATCTCTTGGGTTATATGGTTAGTCTGCATATGGAAATAATTCGGATAATTTGCAGGTTTGTAGTTAGATACAGCTATATTAATATGGTACTATGTGTTTGTCTATATGATTATCTTATTATATGATTATGTGAATTCAAAGCACAAATCCATTTTCGGTGTTGGACTGTTTCTGGTCTGCTAAGAGATCTCTCGGTATGTGGATATGTTATATGTACTGGTTCAAGTTTGGAGAAGATCCAATATAGCGATTTCATACCCCCGTGATCCCACACGATCAGTTTGAATAGCCTATTTTGGTATTACTTTATAATTACATGGGTCTCTCATTCTTGGTATAGGAAGGAGAGGAAAGTTTTGAACTGGCTAAACTGGTAGAAAACGAAGAATATTAAGTATCCTATTTGAAGATATAGGTAGTTTGCGTTAATTGATACAAATTTTACCATTTTATGATTAGATACACTCAAAATAATAATCCGTTAAAATTTAACGTATTACTATCCGTTAGGTAGTTTTAACGGATTAATCCGTTGTATAAACGGAAATAGTACGTTATAGTAAGGGAATCTTCCGTTGTTGTATTGCACTGACGGACTCATCCGTTACATCAACGGAATATTCCGTTGCTGTATTCTCATGACGGAATACTCCGTTACAATAACGTATTATCCGTTCGGTAGTTTCAACGGATTAATCCATCCTATTAACGGAAATAATTCGTTAATGTAGGTGAATATTCCGTTGTTGTATTGCCCTGACGGAATAATCCGTTGCTGTTCCCGTGAACCCACCTTAGGCAGTGTTTATGACTTCATTTGTTAGCTGCTTGTCCTAAAGTATGTGAAAATACGCATAAAAGCATTCAAATACATGATTTCATCGTTGAGCTTTAGTTTTGAAATAGTTTTGTGAAGTCGTATAAACATCGACGACGGATTCTTTTGTGTGCAGTGTAATACAATCCGCGCAGTAATACAACACATGTCTCGTCTGACGTCACACATTTGCGCGCGCGCGAAACGCCAAACGGTCACTTCTGCAAGACGACAGTCAGTGGATGTTGAACGGTAAAAGGTTGAACAGCAAGGTAAGAATTTTGTCTCATCGATGACAGACATGTACAGTTTTATGCCTGTATCACTCATTTTATTAGCCGTTGAATTTGATGTGAGACCACAGGCCCGCAAAACAAAAGTTTTTGGGGATGTGGGCGGTGATATTAGGGTGAAGTGTCGAAATATGGGGTCTCTATATATAACCCTATGCTTTATATAAGTTAAGACATCATGTCGTTTTGCTCGCGACCGAGTAGGCATTGACCTACAATCTTCGAAGGTAAAATGAACAAGTAAATTTGGCAAACGTGTTTTTTTATCACGATGGTGGCGGGGGGGGGGGGGGGGGGGGGGGGGGGGGGGGGGGGGGGGGGGCGGGGGAGGTGTGTTGCCTTGATGCATTGAACTGTATGGTGTCGCATCATGACTTAATTGGAATAGTCCGAATGCAGCCCCTACAAGATATTTTATAATACTGATTTCTATTGAATGTAGGGTCTGCCCGTTTAACTCTACCCGTTTAACCGGCAAAATCGACTTAGCTGCTGGACCGAAATGTCCGGCAGTCAAAACACGATATTTTATACGCCATTTTCTCAACTCATAATAATGAAACCCACCTTTTAAGTTAAATCTCGGACTTGGAATCCGTTCTGAACTTTCCGTGGGTAGTTTATTCGAGCATTTTCAAAGCTTTCCTGAACCGAGAAGACAAATTTCCGCCATGTTTAAACTCACTACCGCTACATCCTCCACGTTCGGGGACGGTCCGACAGCTAGAAGATTTTGCCGGTTAAACTGGCAGACCCTACATTCAATAGAAATCAGTATTATAAAATATCTTGTAGGGGCTGCGTGTCGGACTAGACTTAGGATGACTGATGACGTTGGGGTGGTGGGGGGGGGGCGTATTTCATCGTAGTTTTTGCTTCATTGTCTTTTATAAATGTATTGTTCATTCGGCATGTGTAATTGTTCAGATGTGGGCACTGTCATTGCTCATCATTGTGTATGAAAATTTGGGAAATAGTTATATTCGGGAAAAGAAAAAATATTTATATTAACATGAATTGCGGTGGTGAGGTGGTTGAGGGGGGGGGGGGGAGGTATTTTTTATTTGACCGTAGTCTTTGCTTCATTGCCATTCATAAATGCATTGTTCATTCGTATGAAAATTTTGGAAATAATTATATTCCGGAAAAAAAGAAAGATATTTATATTTTTATTAACATCAGAAATATCTACGAAGACACCCAAGGACAGACAAACCATGGTGGTGACCGGTACACTTGATTTGTTGGATTTCCCTGTACCGTACACATTTTTTTTTTCAGTACACATATAGTTTATGCTTTTCAGGCACTGAGTTATTACCCGTAGCTGCTCTTCTGTACTGGAGATAAATAAAGGTAGAGCCTCGGTAAGAAGCTTCGGTGAACTTTCTAACAGATAGTGGCGAATTAGTTTAACAGTTTGAAATAGTTTAGTACTATAGTACAGGTATTAACTTCTTCAATTTGCTCTGTTCATTTTCTTACCTGGCAGTGTGACTAATATCACAGGACCTACGACATGTACGAAGAGTAGGCATTAGGACGCCAGCTAAACTCTTGGAAATCCCTCTCCCCAAGCCCCAGTTGAATCCTGCCTATATTAAGTTGGGAACTGCCCAAATCAGAATCAGCAGTGATTTTAAATTGCCATCAAGAGTAGGTCAGCTCAGAACTTGCTGGTAACAGTCCCCTAATGCACCTTCATGCCAAAAATCAAGGTTCTAATGTCAACAGTTCTCTTTTTTTGCCGTAATGAGAGCCCAATTCATAGAAATAAGGACACTGTAGACCTTGGTCACATTCTGCCAAAATTCTTACAAAGTTGCAGTGCTGGTCGAGGGGGTCAGAATGAATTTGTTCGCTCTGAGACTGTCAATGACAAACTACTCACTATAGTAAAACTGCCTGCATGCAACTATTTTCAGGATTTTGACTAGAACTTAGAAGACTCCTCTGTACCTGTGGATAGACTATGGGATGTCTCTATGTTGATATTACAGATCAAACTGAAAAGTGCCGGTTTTCCTTCTGCCACAGGCTTCTGTTGAAGGTTTGTAAATATATGATTTCCTGAGTAGGCGATCCACAAAGTAATAACTCAGTTTGTTGGGGGGAAGGGGGGGGGGGGTGCATCAGAGCATACAGGGGATTCAAACATCTCGGAGTGGGGTGGGTTGTGGGGCTGAGGGGGGCCTAATTCTTACTCAAATTTACCAACAGCCATTCAAGTGCACCTCTTGCCTCTTGTTGGCAACTTTTAAATCCCACTGTAATTAGTGTTAGAGTACCGGTACATGTATTTTGTGAAAATATTTCATATGATTTTTCAAAACTTCACATGCATGTATAAACAAGTATAGGTCTATAATCTCTGTTCTTTATAAATGTATGGGAGATATAATCACGAAGGATGTGTTCTGGGTCAGTGAAAGTGACAACCCTTTTTGACATTTCTGTTTTACAGTTTTATGCCATATATATTTGGAAAGCTTGAATTACATATATTAATAATCCATCGAATACAGTAATGGTGTTTCATACTCCCTTGTACATTCACATGATTGTAATCAAACAATACTGGTAATATGACACACAATATGATACATGTATGCCTATTTATATAATATATTAATATTTTTATAGAAGGAAGATGCCAGAATGAAAAGCTACGCTGTACTGGAACACCTCACTCGAACAGAAGAGTTCCTGCATCGCTACAGATTTTATTTGCAGAAAGGATGTAAGTACTGTTAATGAGAAATCTCAACTTCTTTTGTTTGATTTATAACTTTAGATCCCCAAAGAACCTTTCATTTGGAATAAAAATACTGGCATTCCTTGTCTTCCAGTTCTTTGTATAGCTTGCCCATGCAGCTATAAAGAACCATAAAACTCTTAACTCCACCTGGGCAAGTTGTTGATTGTCAAACCATGCTTTTTACCCCTCGGCCAACTTTGGCCTAGGGGTATTGTCGTCATCATGTACGGCTGTCCGTACGTACGTACGTACGTCCGTCCGTCCGTTACCGCGATATCTACAGAACCGTTTCATGCATGGCAACCAAACTTGTTACATCTATTTATCTTCACGTAAATCAGAAGCCTATCGAAAATGAGTCATCTCGGACAATATTTTGCAGAGTTATGCCCCTTTTTACAAATAAAAATCCATTTATGATTTGTTATTGTGATAATTTCAGAACCGTTCCATATACAACATCCTAACGTGATACAGTTGTTTCTCTTGACCTGAACTAGATGCCTATCGAAAATGAGTCGTGTCAGAAAGTATTTTGCAGAGTTATGCCCCTTGTCTAATAAAATCCACTAATTCCTATGTTAAGTTTGCATATTATTTCTATATCATGTTAGTATACTATCACATTTATTTATTGATTGGATGACTGATTTATTGATTTATTCTCTTAGACAATGCGAAGAATGCTTGCAAATCTGTTTTGAAAATGACATACATGTGCCATTTAGTATACATGTACTGTATTTATCTAGCCATGTGTACTGTTGTTTTGGTGAGACATCGATACAGCTCTTTCAATTTATTCCAGAAACAAATTAATTTAAGGGGAGGAAAACTTTTTTTTTTTTCAAAGAAAGTAGACTTACAATACCAGGGGTAAATATTTCTTCCCACAAGCCAATCAATTGGTAGAGACACCCTTACATTATAATAGCTGGGGTTCAGAGCCGAGGGGTTTCTATAGTATAGCGCAGCTTCATGTTTATGACAGTCTGACCACGGGGGGGGGGCACCACCATTCATACCCATTCACATCCTGGGGTCAAATTACAATTGTCAATCTTTGGGACTTCTTTCACTCGAATTTTTATTAATGTTGCTTCTCTGTTGTTTCACAGCTGAAAGAGTCAAGTGGGACTTCAATACCAAGAGCCTGAGGAGCCAGAGTCGTTGATATTAATCACCCTCACAGATGGCTGAACTGTCAACAACAGTTTCAGTGTTGGAAATATCAGCTGGAAGTGAAATCACGAATGCCATGCAGCTCTTGTTCCTAAGTTTAAATGAAGTATTAACTTTTGTTGAATTGTTGGCTACAACATACACCTGAAATCGATTGGAACTTTCCTTATAGAACTTGGAACCCAATACAATTCTTGAATGAAGGTACACTGTCTATATAGATTTATTCAGTACTTTGAATGTACATAATTTTTGCCCATGTGCATTCCATGATTTCGGGGGCATTCTGACACCACGGAAAGGACATGCATTTTCCTATTGTGTGGCCACTTTTTCCATCTGAGGAGTAACCACATTGCTAGCTCACTATGTTTGTTCATGGGCATATGATCTTGGGATCGCTTGAGCTTCGGTTCTTATTACGATGAAAGTTCATTTCACGAAATTCCAATATCAGTGGCGCGGGTGTGATGATCATGGTAGCAGTGCACTAATTGACAATAAAAGTCAACTAACTGAGAACTTTACTATTATTCCTTTCATTTATTGTTAGATTTTTCATTGAGGATTGTGAATATCTAGGAATAAGCAACAACACCTATATCTTACAACTTGTAGTCCATGCAAAATTGTGAATTCATCAGATTGCAGCTATTTTCTCTCCATCAATTTGTGTTTTGCTGTTCCTGGATACTCATCATCTGATTTGTGAAATGTATAGTGTTTCTATTGGATATCACATATCAGCAGGCATCGAAAGTCATATTGGGAATATACCACCGTTGACATCAGAATGAAGGCCAGTTCACTTCTGACATACAATTCTTGAGTCCGAGTGTATTACACAGCAAACCATCATGCAGGGAGAATATTTTTGTACTGAAACATGTTCACAGACAGGACAAAAAATTTGTTTAAATCCATGGCATGTAATGAATTTAAACATGTGTGCATTTAAACATGTTAAAAAAAGCGGACAAATTTTGTGTCTAGTTTTCTGTTTAGGGTTATGTTTAACTGTGTCTAGATTCTAAACACAATATTCCTAAACATGTTCAGCTTTGTGATTAGGGTCTAATCGCAATCTTCCTAAACATGTTTAGCTATGTGTTTAGGCTCTAAGCACAATATTTCTAAACGTGTTTAGCTCTAAACACAACATTCCTAAACATGTTTAGCTTTGTGTTTAGGATCTAAACACAATAATCCTAAACATGTTAGCATTGTGTTTAGGGTCTAAACAAAACATTGCTAAACATGTTTAGCTTGTGTTTAGGCTCTAAATACAAACTTTCTAAACATGTTTAGCTATGTGTTTATGGTCTAAGCACAATATATCTAAACATGTTGGAATTTAAACGTGTCAAAAACTATGGACAAAATTTGTGTTTAGATTTATGTTTAGGATCTAAACGCCAAATTTACAGTGTGTCTTCTCCTTTATCCGTAAAATGGATAGTCCGTCTAATCAAAATATATGATGATAATATGTCGAGTATGTTTATTGTGTCTTTGTACATGTTTTTTGCATTATATTAACTGACTGTTCCCTTGATTACCTATAGATGGAATTTTCCGTTAAATTTAACGGATAATAAAATCCGTTGAATCCGTTAAAAAATAAGAATCCGTTACAATAACGGAATATTCCCTTGTTTCCCTGGGAACGGACTTTTACGTTAAATTTAACGGATAATAAAATCCGTTGAATCCGTTAAAAAATAAGAATCCGTTACAATAACGGAATATTCCCTCGATTCCCTGGGGACGGACTTTTCCGTTAAATTTAACGGATAATAAAATCCGTTGAATCCGTTAAAAAATAAGAATCCGTTACAATAACGGAATATTCCCTTGATTCCCTGGGGACGGATTTTTTCCGTTCGACTAAACGGAATTTTATTTTGAGTGTATATTCACGAAGGATGGCAAAACGTGTATTTTCCTAGATATTAAACATAGGAAAACTGTAACAAGTACTTCCCAACTAGGCTTCCCAGGCAGGACGCGTGGGCCCATGCACTGGGACGTGAAATCAGTATATCGGGACTTCGCATCCGTGTTCCAAGTTAAATTCAAAAAAGTATATGCTGAATTAAACATCAAGTCACGTCCCAGTTCATTCCGATGATGGAATATCAAAACAGGACAAAGTCTTTGGACAAGGCAGAAGAACTAGATCAGTGAATATACTATATTACATGCAGCAATTGATGACGAATGCAGATAAAACAATAGGGACAAGCGTGATTGTCGAAGAAGAACTCAAAAAATTGTACACGCACCACGGCTGAGTTAAACGTTGGGCCCAGTCTACTGTTAGATTGTGTATTGGGAGCAGATGGTCATTGTTGATCTATACATGAGACCAGTCTTGTTTCCCTTGGCCCGGCGTGTGTCTTATATTAAACATAATAGCTTCCTCAGAGGTCAGGAAATTGTACATCATATACAAACATATTAGGTGACGGATGCCAGGCAATATATACCGATAGTCTTGACCTTTTCTATTGAGGGACTGTCAGGTTTGATTACCGTACCGAGAACATCTTGACAATCATATGTTTAATATGGAACACAGGCAAACGCCGAGATTCGTACATTTCCCCATACTCTCTCAGTTTGGCGAGTAGCACTGGTGGAAATCTGGTACTCTTGCTGATCTAGATGATTGGTTGTCTGACTGGCTCTCTTTGGAGCACCCAAGTAATCTACACACAACGTGATCTGCAACTACGGGTATGCATTTATAATACTGTCCATCTAGAAATTCTCAGCTAAAGGGCTAGGATGTATCTGAGTAATGAACCACGCCCATCTTCTCGGTCAAATATTTCAAGACTATGCCCATCGGGTAGTTTTGTTTATCTCACCAAAGCTATAAATGCATTAGTGACAGTTTTGTTTTATTTTGTTGGTAGGGTTTTGTTTTGTTGGTGCTGTTATCACCTACCAGTATCGTTTATACGACTCAAATTGGTATCGATATCAACCCGACTGATGCCCACAGTACAAGATTAAGTAGATGACATGCTAAAATATATTGCAAACAATTATATATGTAGAAAAGAAAAGACAACATTGAACAGATTTCTTCCAATGGAAGCTTGATGTCATTTTAAGGGTAATTTCGCACAGTTTCACCCATACAAACCTCTGGTCTCAGCTGTATTATGTAATTTTCAGCAACCTATGAGTTGATTGTTGTTCATTTTTATTTTCTACCGATTAATATTTGTATCTAATATTTGTATCTAATACCGCTCAATATTTGTATCTAATATTTGTATCTAATACCACTCAAGTAGAGTACTAATGGCCGTGTGGGCATATCATTCAAGATGTCCACATGAACACCTACAATAAAAGCGTGATTGAGATACAAATCATCACATGGGTAATTTTCGATTCTTGTGGTGATTTTAGATATGCACTCAGAATATTGGCCTGTATGACTTCTTGTCAGTACGACAGTATCTTTTTCCACCACCTTTATATTTTGCGTTTAATTCATCAAACTGCAGTCCAATGTGCTGATTTTCATCCACGATCTCTGCCGTGTGTTTCGGTTTATCCAGTCCCTATGGTCTTAATATTTCGCAAAGTAGTTTTCTCTGTTTCATATGTCAGATGAATTTGGATCCCAGTCTAAGGTGTGTAGAAAACGAATGGGTATCCAAATGTGGCAAATACACCAAATGTGCCGTATGCACTTTCTGTATGTTATTTATATACAGAGTAGATAAATACCACACATGTGAGCGAGATGATATTGGAATAAATCACTTTTTTGATGGCTTCCCCGAGTTGCTGATATTTCGGTAATTGGAAACAAGCTCATCTTCATTTAGTATGTGTGTGGCATTTGTGTTAAGCTTTCTCTAAGAAGATTTCGCAATGGCGAGGATATGCAACGTCTCAATGTATTAGATCGTCTTCCTTAAGATGTTGTGGGAACAATTTTTCTCAAATATCCATCTTCACATTCCTTGGTGTTGGCATATATTATATCAGTGGGTGATACTGGCAACTAAATATATAGGTACAAATCTAGACTGCATCGGCACCTGTTTATACACATAATTAAAATGCAAACTGAGAAAATATGCTGGTGTCAGTACGCGGTGATACTGATACTGAATGGAAAACTGAAAGGCTTGAAGACCACTTGAATTGGCTTTTTACATAATGCATTTTACACAAGGGGACAAGGCTACTTATGTCAACATAATGAGTGCCACCTCTCTCAAATATAAACGTTATAATTGAATCCTGTTCATTGCTATTCCATTTGAATTTCTGTTATAAAACCAATCACAATTCTACATTCCCAATACTGTGTATCGTATGCTTAGCAGGTTTGTTCTTCTGTGTCTGAGATATGTCATTGATCTTAAATCTTACTCTAGGGATGTAAAATGCATAAGCCAAAGTTTGATAGCCTTTTGCACGTGTGTGCGCTTTATTTCCCCTTCTCTAAGACATGGCCAATGCTAACATATCGATAAAAGAAAATTTGAATTTTTGAGTCCTGTACCCACATCGAGGAATAAGTTTCTAGAACAATGGCATGTCCCATACATATTAACTTATCAAGCATACAATATGAATGCAATGCTGGGAATGTGGAACTTCGAGTGTTTTAAGGAGAACAAAATTCAGACACAAGGACAGCGCTTATCATATACATGTAACTGTCAATCAAATATCTTTCAGGTGTATTTATATGTTTGTGCTAATATTTGTAGAATGCAAGTGAGAAATTTTCATGGGTTATATATTTCTAACATATTTTAATCTGATTATGCAGAAAGCTGAACCGAGCATTAGTTTCCAGTATCGGTGTCTGCACCTCGGTTACACTGGTTAAAGAAAAATGTTGAAATGTGATTAAGGAAAACTGTTGATGTGTGATTGAACCGGGTATGCCCATGATTATTGCAGCATCATGAGACCAGGCTTTCTCATGCAGACTATATTACCCCTGGCTCACTCCTCCCAGCGGCGTCTCAGCCGCTTCTCACACACTGGGTTTCACATGTGAATAAAGCTGTAGAGCTGCGGGCGTTGTTCCTCCAGAGGATATATGCCCTGCTTTAGCACCAGCTTTCCCCCTTTTCAGAAGCACTACTACCAGGGATGAGTCCCGACCCCTCTTCCCCAGGGGTATGTGCCCCGCCCTCTCTCCTAAACTATACATTTATTCCCCACTCCACAGGACTATATATTGAAGGTAACTCTCACATCATAACACATTCATATAAAGCTATTTGCCCCACTCTTTATTTTGTAAGCACCACCTCATCCCCTAACACTTTATATTAGAGCCATACCATTCACGGGAGACAAGTCGTGCGCGAATTGATGATCTGCCCAAAATAGAGAGCATTTCTTAAGTTTCTTAAATATCTGAGTGAATGCCGACATAATTTGTCTAAATTCAAGAATTCTCAATATATTCTCTAGTTTGGGGTCGGACGCCAACTTAAATTGTTTTACTATGTATAATAGAGGGTTTGCCCAACATTGGGGAAATCTAAAGCCCTGTGCGTACCAAATTACTTGTTACATATGTATTGGGGGAAATGCTCCGTTCGTGTTTCACACGAGTTTTCCTTTTACATATGGGATATTTGACAGAAATCCGCATGGTTGACTCCATGTTTTGAATAGCTTTTTATCTCGCACAACATTGGTGAGAATCTTATTGAAATCGACTGTCAAGATTTTCCCAGGGAATGTGCGAAACATGGCCTATTTCGGGTCATTTCAATAAACTTTCCAGAAATTATAGAGTAGTTTCTGAGGGAAGAAAATTATTCCCGGATTAAAATAGGCTTGTATCTTTTATTCATGTTATGAGCTTTCCCTTCAAGAAAATATCTACTTTTAGAGTGATTTTCTGGAGTGTTTTGAAACTACGAAAACCGGAAGGGATATACCAAGGGTGTATTTTTAGCAACGAGGGGCCCACTGTGGACTGCACTCCGAGATATGAAATACCAATCTAGCCCCAGAACTCACTAGCTGCGAAAGTGACCTCTGGCCTACATTTGCGTACACTTCGCTATCCATAAGATGGCTTGCGAATCGTGTGTCTCCATTATCGCGGAGCGATATCCGGTATATTACCGGATTCTGTTCGGCCTTCATCCAGCGGAGAACAGACTCGTTAAATCTGATAAATTACAGGCTTTCATACCACTGCTGAAACAGATAATGCCTGGGCTTACAAAATATATAGGTATGAATAACTTTCGTATCATACAAGAGGTGTGGTGGATCTGTAATTCTGAACAAGTTGGACATCACATGACTCGAAAATGGCGAGTTACGTTGGGGTTACGTCGGTAGACTTTTGCTGATTGGCTGACGAAGTCACGTGGTATTGATTTCTGGAAATTCCCTCTTCCAGTTGCCGAAAGTAGGCTGACAATGGATACACACGATCCCAGTCAGTCTTACCGCGTATAGATGACCGAGATGGTTACAGGTTGCTCTGGCCTAGTGGATTTCTGGGAACGGAAATAGGATCACGTTCGCACATGCGCGCAATTAATTTTCGGCAGAACTTCTCTCCACATGCCTTCATCTTGTGGGGTTGACAATGCCTCCCCACGGCATCAACTGCTATTATTTAGCTAAACAAAGAAATACTTTTGTATAATTTGAATGTATTATGTTCTTATGATTAAAATTAACTTCATTTCACAGTGAAATGCGACCGAATCGCTCGATTATTAAAGGCACTATTTCGTAGCCGACTCACTACGTGATCACCATACGCTCCCCACGGGTGGCTTGTTTGCTTTCTATCATTTGCGTGCAAGATGGCTTGCGAATCGTATGTCGCCATTATTGCGGAGTGAAATCCGATACTTTACCGTATACTGTTCGGTCTTCATCCGGCGGAGAACAGACTCGAGAAATCTGATAAATTACAGGTTTTCCATACTACTTTTGAAACTTAAATTGTCTGAGATTACAAAAGATACAGATATGAATATCTTCCTCATCACACAAGAGGTGTTGTAGATCTGTAATTTTGAAAAAATAGGACAGCACATGACTCGAAAATGGCGGGTTACGTTGGGGTCACGTCGGTAGAGTTTAGTTTAGTTGATTGGCTGTCAGCATCATGTGATGTTGATTCCGGGGAATTCCCTCTTGTTGTTACCGAAAGTAGGCTGAAAATGGATACGCATGCTCCCAGGGTCAGTCTTACCGCGTATAGATGACACAGATGGTTACAGGTTGACTTTCTATGCGAGAGGCTAAGTTCCGCCGATACGGAAATAGCCGAACGTGAGATTGATGAAATAGTTATACATGTACTTTGATGGTCGACTTGAAGGAATGAGAAATTTCACATTTATTTTTTTATGTCGTTCTCTTTTTTCGCGGTCGGTAATTGTGTCATTAGCTTTTTACGTGTGCTTATCGAAAGCTGTCTGGGATTGTGTAATCACTTGGAATGTTATTTTTGTTTTCGTGGTTCCCATGGTAACGCCGTATATGATAACGATACATTAACGGCCTGTTCAACCGCTCTGTTTCGGTGGCTGCTCGTGTCGGTCTGAATACAAGTAATATTATACGCACGGTTTCTTGTGTTTGACTGATTATCCAGAGGATATATCAGGGAATTTCTCCAATAATGAAAGTAGGTCTACCCTTGTTTGGAGCACCCAGGACATCTACTTAGTGTGGGAACAGAGTTGAACATCTACTGCCTTCATTTGACTGTAGTAATGCCACCAGCAATGCTTTGTATATCTATCATCATTATCAACAGGTATTGCGTGTACATGTATATTAACACATGGCTGACGTGTTATCGAAAATACATTAATGTAGTTGTTCAGAAATGGGCACGAAATATGTCATAGTCTTGCCCTGAGTTGATGACTTTAAGTAAACTCAGCTGTAGGCCTTTAAAAATTAATAGATTGTTTTTTTTGTTCGCCTAAATGGTTGGCTATATTTACTGGCAATGAATATTAACGGACCAATATGGGATGTTACAGGCAACACCCCTAGGTGGTTCCACATAGAATACTGATATATTGTAGAGACAGTAATGCTAAAATGCGATGCCAACACGATTGAAAAACTCTGTTAACAAGTGCAGAAAATGTTGGTTTGTTCTAGGGTTGGATAAGGAGAAACAGGAGACGGGGAGAGAACATCAGAATGCCAATTATCCAAATTATCGCCTCCAGTGAAATGTACTCCCAAGGTTTTACCTTAACTCACGCACGCTAACTGCTCTGTTTACACACATTCCTGTGCTAGATATACTAATGGTAGAAAGGCAGACTGTCTGGGTTAGGTTCCTGGATAATTAGTTTTCGTGGTGGATAGATCAAGCACCAATAAAAGTATTACACTTTTACACTTGGTATATGCTGAGCATTAATCGCCTTGGAAAATTTTGTTTTGGTCGCAATTATTTTACTAACTGTTCGGTTCTATAGTAAATATGACGATTGTTGTAACAGCTGCAGAAAAAAACTACTCTATAATCCCGTCGGTAGACGAGGGCGTTTGCGACAACGATTTCTTTCTGTTAACTATTGTAAATTGTGCGATATCTCGAGTTTCTTGTCGTGGATTGGTACCAAACTTGGAGTATACTTTACCCTTGAGAAAAAAGTTCTGACGCCAAAAGTTCAAAGATCAAGGTCCCTGTGGTCGCAAAACAGTAAATCATGAAAAATTGTTGTGTTTAGGCTATAAAACAGTTTAGAGATGTGGACTGCAATGGCGAAAAAGAAGCATATTAATTTCTACCCTCGACCAATTTTGGCCAAAGGTTATTGTCGACGTTGTTCATCGGTCTGTCTTCGCATTTTGCTCATTAACATGTCTGAATTTTTATTGTCAGATTTTCCAAACTCATCTGACACACACAACTGGCGATGGGCCTGAAGCCTATTGAAAATGACAGATCTTATCCTATTTTATAAGGGTGAAACTCTATCACTGGTGATCTTTTTTAATGATTGCATGTAGGTTCTCCTAAATTCATACCACATATGTAGCTGTTGATTGACTAGAAAACCTTTTCAGTTTAAATTGACCTTTAAATATTTTATCAAAGTCAGTTCCTCCTTATTGCAATATCTCGAGAGATCATGTCTGGGCTCTCCAAATTCACACGAGAGTACAAATGCAACTGGTGAGTTTTACAATATTTTATGAAGGATCATAGCTAGACTCTCACTTTACTTTTTAGTTTCTAGAGTCAAAGGTTTGACAGGGCATATATTAAAGCCCATAATGCTCTCGTCTGAGCTTGTACATAAACAGACCTGCTCATAAGCTCACATGAGCTCAATATACCGATATACACAAACATAATCTTGGGGGATTTCGGGGATTTAGGTCATTCCAGGTGAATTTTGTGTCCCATTTTATAAAAAGCAAATGTAATGTCTATATTCGCACGGTGCCGTGAAGTGTACAACTGATTTCATGCATCCAGACATCCTTCCATTCCTAGTTTACGTCTTATATTGGGTTCACTAATGTATACTAATTCTCATGTACATGTATCTCTGTTCCTCGTTAAAGCCCCAGATATATCCATAGTCTTCACTATTCCATTGTATATCATCCAGCCTGTCACATTACTCCAGATAATATTTTGGAATATATCTTCATAGATTCTCGCTAAAGTTAATAGGTAGGAATGAAAGTTGCAGATGTGACTCCAAAGACATCAAATTATTTGGGGTAGAAAGTTTAGAGGACCAGGCTATGATGACCCAATGTTGATAAGTTTGAAATATTACATATTAATTATAATCAGGGTGAATAACTCTGAATGATCCAATAATTTAGTTGTTCATGTTGTCTGGCAGAGATTCCTTCTGATCTGGATGTCAGAACTGGGATATATCTACATGGGAGACCCAAATAAAATTCTATAGAATGATTGTATAATGAATATTGTTCGTGTTTCTGTCTAGTTTCCCCCTTTGTATATTGTTTGGTAATCTCACCATTTCAGAGCGGAGAACGGAGACATCACATTCCGAAAACAAATGCATAATGTTTTATAGAGATGGAAGCTCCATCCACAGTTATAAGGCCGGTGTGTTCCCTGCATATTCTTCCGAGTTTTTTTCAAATATTATTACACACCCATTTGTTTCTTCCAATCGCTGAATCATATGCTTGCTTCGGGAGTGTGTGAACCCATTCTGCTCATGCCAGAGTTCCTCGTCCATCTCATCCGATCCGAGACTGAAGCACGCAGTGTCTCCACACGGATGGAACATCTTCTCTGTAATTGTATATGTACGTGCCAGGCCCGTAGGCTGGGGGGGTTCGGGGGGTGCGTACGCACTCCCCCGCAGGGCAGACCGAGTTCCGCTGCCGGGGGAAAAAAAAATTTAGAGTGCACGGAAGGAGCTACATGCGGGCATCCATGGGCCATGAGCGATTGACATCCCTGGCATTGCTACACATTCAGTTGGAGAGGGTGGGGGCTCAGCCCCCCCGCCCCAGTTTCAACAAAAGCTGGGTGACTTTTTCATGATTTTGGTCCTAATGTGACCAGATATACAGGCCGGTTTTTCCCCCGCGGCGCTTCGCGCCGCCCAGTAGGCCAGGTTTTCACGGAGCGGTGACTTTGCACTGGAGGGGCACGTTGCTGTTTGGGTTAAATGCTCTGATTTGCTCATTCTTCTGTTCCGTTCACAATGACCAATAACTGTTTTAGATGTTAATTTACATAGAAATTGCATTCGCTTTATTGGACGATTACCTGCTTATCAAATTTAGAAATCAACATTGCGTTCATTTTATTTCTTTTTTTGTATTCGCATATTTCTCTTCAAACGCGTCAGCGCTCTCCAACCCTCTGCTGAAATGTTACTTTCTTCGAGATCACTGCGTATAGTTCGAATTTTGGAAAGGAAAAATACCTTTTTTACATTCAAAAGTTATCAACTTAATTTTTCTTCTAAATGACGAGAAAAAAATCACAAAAACGATCTCAAAATGCAATTGATTATATAGTGATGATATGTCGTTTTGCATGCCGGAAATCGGCCAGAATGCGTCGACAGTCACCTAGGAGCGCGGAGCTTCCGGGGCCTAGGCGGCCCCTGGACCCTCGCCTAAAGTGCTATGATAGTCGAGCCCCCACTTTTTGGGAGCTTCCGCCGCCGCTGTACATTGTTATTCTTAACGTGATCAAGTCTTAGCTGGCTGACATATTTTCTTTATGACAGATAGTGGCGAAGTATACAGTAATAAACATGGGCCAGTTTCTTGATAATAGGATGGCTCAGTCGGAGGAATTGTTGGCGTGATTTATCCATCTCTTTACCAGATCGTAACAAGTGTGAACTGAAGTGGCACAAATATATCGGCAGGTCGATGTGGAGGATCAGGATATCCATATTAAGAGTGTCCGGCTCCTATCTTCTAACACAGCAAGGACACTCTTCTCCAATCTGATTAAAACTCAGACTTAATAAACCGCTCCTCTTTCGGACATGTCGCTAAATTAAGCGACATGTCCGAAAGAGGAGCGGTTTATTAAGTCTGAGTTTTAATCAGATTGACTCTTCTCTAGATATCTCCAGAGGTAGGACACTCTTCATTCAATAAAAAGATAGGAAACGGGACACTCTTAGCCACTACACCGGCGTGAGGAGTTAATGATAATAATCTTGATCAAAGGGGGTTTCCCATGGTTGAATATTAACCATCTCCCAGTCGACAATATTATCATTCACACAACGAGTCGATTATAGTCATATACTGAATTTATCAGTCGAAAAAAATGCAGTTGGCGGATGTCGAAAATATGCTGTCAAACTGCGCCAGAACGCGCCATATGGCATCTAAATTTTCAAAAAAAATCCGGGGGGGGGGGCATGCCCCCGGACCCCCCTAGCCGGGCTTCGTGCCTGCGGCGCTCGCAATAGGAGTTCCGCAATATTCTCTACCGAACCCCCCCGTTGGCAAACCAGCCTACGGGCTTGCGTGCCCATCGCGGTGCGATGGAGTGCCCAAGTACATCCATCCATCCATTCACGTCTACCTTCTCTGTTCTAATCTCCAGGAAACTATATTTACCATGGTTATGGAGAAGATCGGGGAGTAGTATAGAAAGCGTAAAAAAGGTTCCATTGACCTCTTTGCACTTAAACTTGAGGGGTAACTCGTGATTTCCCTAAAAAATCCGACAGGGGGCGCCACCAGCTCAAGGCATGTACTGACATGTTCTGGATTGCATCAGCCTTGGCTGTGTGCCAAGTGTTGACCACTATAGTTCGGTTAACCTTTGACCTTTGTATTCCTCCGCGGTGATGCGGTCATGTCTGGCGGTGATGCGGTCGCCTCCGCCGAGAAAAAGTAGTCCCCAGAAAACAAATACGCTGCATGGTCCGATTGGGTCGAGTGAGGTATCATTGTGAAGCTTATGTGAGGGGGCATCTGATGGGCTGGGTGTGGGGTTGAAATAGCGCCATTCTGCGCATGCGCGGTGGCACAAGGGTATGGAAATAGACGTTTTGGAGCTAGGGGAGCCACTAATGGTCCGATGGGGTCGAGTGAGGTATCAATATGAAGCATTCGTAAAGGGGCATATGATGGGCTGGGTGTGGGGTTGAAATATCGGCATTCT
>JAVTVY010016484.1:0-69605 GCA_036873755.1 Hanleya hanleyi | reverse complement strand
AGTCAAAAGATCCTCTCTCACCTCTGACAAGTAAAATAGTAAGGATATGGTTGAAAAAATACAAACACTGCACATGTCTGAGGTACTAACCATCTTCTATGTAAGTTTGAAATAAACAGCATATGGACTGGACTATAAATGTTTGACTGGCAGGATAAAAGGACACAGCTGTGTGGAAAATTGGTGAATATATTACATGAGGTGCTACAACCCCACAGCCCCTTAACTGTCCACACCAATATGTCTTATGGGTATAGGAGTTTGGTGCAAGGCATAGAGTTATGGCAGTTTCAAACAGTTTTGTTCAACAGTGATCGCCTGGAAATGATTTTTGGGTTTTGCCACCAGGTGGCACCATCTGTACATGTACGTGAGAGTCAGCGAAACGCAGTCCCAAGTGACCGCTCAATGCCTGGTTATGCATGTCAAACTTGAGACAATCTGATAAGCTTTTGTTATCCCGTTATTGCTCAGAACTGAATTTCGCCACCAGGGGGTGCCACCTGTAGGTCCACGTACCGGTAGGCGAAATACAATCGCCATCTCATGATATATGGATACCAAATTGAGAAGAATCCAATGAGCAGTTCAAGTTGATCATGTGCTGTATGGTACATTCAACATCAATGTGGCTAGGTTTGTGCACTCTTTAAAGTACCAGTACTTGGAGCATTACCAAGGTACCTAAATACACTTTTAGGGAGGTAGAGGGATGGGAATGGTGTTCGTTTGTCAACCCAATTGTTGCAAGTTTGAAGATGATCGGTTCAATGGTTCTCGAATTATCGGTCAGACAAGAAATGTGTGAAGATCCAACTGCTGACAATCCGAGATGGTTGATGACGGCCATCTTGGATTACACAGATACTTGAAAAGTAATCCCAACCGTTCCCTCACCGATGTCAACACAATCCCCAAGTTTGAAGTCGATCGGTTGAATAGTTCTTGAGTTATTGGTCGGACAAGAAATGTGTAAAGATAAAACTGTTGAAATCCAAGATGGCTGATTGCGGCCATCTTGAATCACGCAGGTAACTGAAAAGCAATCCTAATCGTCCTCTCACCGATGTCAAGTCGAAGACACTCTGCAAGTTTGAAGTCGATTGATTCAACAGTTCCTGAGTTATTGATCGGACAAGAAATGTGTAACAGAATTACGGAATAATGGAATTATGGACCCTGGTGTTTCTAAGTCTAAGATTTGGAGATCTGGCAAATTATGGATTTATTTTCCACAATTTGGTGGCATTGATACTTTCAACCACTGTAAATATTTATGGTGGTGTATTCCAGCCAAATTAGCCCTATTGTAAAGAATTTCCATTAATATGTTCATTGATCTAGTGCATTTCTGCTTCAATGCCTTCATTAACTTGGCGACTCCAGTTAAAAAGCATACTATTAATGAAAAATCCAGAAAAAATACTTTCAAATCATCTTGATTTCCAGAATTAAATCTGCACAGATCTTTAAATTCCTTGCATTTGAAAAAAAACCCTGTTTGAGAGCAATTGGATTTCCAGCCAGCAACATTATTTTAAAATTCTGAAAATGTCTGGAAATTTCAAAAAATCTTGTGTATTATTCCAGGGTGTGGGTGAGGGGGGGGGGGGGGGGGGGGGTGGGGGGTGTATGGATTATTTCTGGAATAGCCCAAGTTACTTTTGTTATCAACTTGGATCAATTCATTTCATGCAGATATTGAAGGGTCTGAAGTGCTAACTTGGTCTACCGGCTGCCCTGCCAGAGCAGCCCACAGACAGACTTCTTTCCAAGTTGTGTTCAACTTTGGCATGGCCATGCAGGCATTTGTTGGCCTGTGTTTGTGTAGGGAATTATTACAGCACCACTTATCTGCTGATTTTAATCCAGAATTAAATTAAGGCCATACCAGTGTGGACAACAATAGGTTGGTTTTGAAAAGAAAAATCAGTATCTCCCATCTTACTCAAAATAGAGATATGTACTTTTTTGCATCTTGTGGTGGTACATGGTTGTTTTTTGACAATATTTTCATATATATAAAAAAAAATTATAGACCAATAGACGACAGGCCAATTGACAGGCTTAGCTCAAGCTTTACAAGTTCAACTTGGCATGACCATGCAGCAATTTGCTAGCCTGTGTTTGTGTAGAGGATTAACACAGTATTAATCTGTTCAAACCTCTATCTATGTCATACATGTAGGTCACTGACTGCCTTTTCTGATAAATTATCTGATAAAGACAGTCAGTGTTTATGCATTACATCATGGGTTGTCTTGGGGTAGGAAGGTTCACTTTGGCCAACAATAAAAACATACATGTGCTCTAAGCATATAGGGTTCCTATATATGGTCCACTGTTGACCCTTACCAAAGAAAATAGCTTCACGAATGGATACACAGTGAAGATAAGATAAGATCATTAATTTTGAGTCCGTTTGATAAATACAAACAAAGAACGTTAGCTCACAAGGAGCTTTTGTCACCGACTATGTGAAATATTAAAAGTGCTAGTGATTAACAAACATGACATATTAAATATAAACGCGTAATAAATTTATAAAAATTAGTCCATATACACTGAAATTGAAATAATATATATATATTTTTTTTTCTTAAAAGTTTTTTTTCAATTATTATGTTAATATATCTTTTTTATGTATAAGTATACATTAAATAATAACTCTATCATATCACAGACTCAAAATTTATTCGTTCTGGTTCTCGCAGTCTCACATATATCATTACACTCACACGCGCCCCTCACGTACACCTACTTTCACTTACCCACACACACTGCTCGCACACACCCAATCACACACCAACGCATGATAGATAATATGCATGCAATTCTCGTAGAAAAATTAAAATAAACAGCGGAACATACTAAAAAAAAAAAATGAAAATGATGAGATCATAGGTATCGACAATCCTTGTTTTACAAAACAAAAATGAACCTATTCAGCCCATTTCCTTATTCTTGTCTTGAAGCAACTTAAGGTAGGGGATTGTTTGATTATCATCAGGTAAAATGTTCCATAATTTGGAATCGATATAACTCACAGACGACAGTCCAAATCTGGTTGTTTTGACTTTAGGAATGTCAAGATTTCTTAAATTTTCTTGAATATGGGTGCTTCCCAAGGGGTGGAAATTTCACAAATTACAACTGAAGCATAATTAAAGCCAACTGACAGTAAAAACTAGGGTCTTCACTGTAACAACTAATAGCATCGGACTTGGACGTCACATGACCCTCCATCAACCAAGAATGAGAGGAAACATATTTTACAACCATTTTGGCTGTGGCAGTTTTCTTCCAGGGTATCTTGAATATCAAATCGTAGATAGAGAACACAGCTTTATGCGAATGAAGGATGGAACAGCTGGGATGTTACCACAGCTAAATTGGAACCAGAAGACTCTAAAAGTACGGTAGTACATTTCACCATCCTGGACCTGATCGCCATACAGGACAGGCCATGACCGATTTCTGGCTTCACCTCAAGCTCTAGCTTTGTATAGGATACTGACCTTTCTAACCGGTGACCCAGCCCCATAAAATTTAATGTCCAACATGTGGGAAAGATTAAACTATTCAAACTCCAGTCCAGAGTAAAGGCGGGCAACTGAAAATCTACTAAATGCTATAGGTCTAAATCAACAAATCTGTTCAAAAATTTAGTTTCAGTTAAACAAAAATCGGACAGAAAATGTGGTGCTGGTTAACAACAAGATGAAAAAAAAACTACTTACCACTAATCTTTAAAATTTTTGATGGGATGGTTTTCTTCTTTCCTTTCTTCGTGCTACCCCACAAAACTTGACAAGTTTTCCCCTCAACTCGGTCGTCTTCTGGAACTGCTGTTATGGGTTCAATGCTGGACAATTCCTCGTCCAACCAAAACGCAGGACATAACAGCTTGACCACTGGACGCGCGATAAGATCAGATATGTTGAACATGTTGACAATGCTAAGGTAAACCGACTGAAACTAAATAATTCGCTCTGATCGGAAAAGTTCTATAACCACTTGTGGCTGTGCCTCATTCAACGACCGCGCGACTGAGCGAAATTTTTTCCATGATGCTGTTCGCTAAGTTCAAAGTTCAAGCAAGATGGCTGGCCCGGACGACAGGAGATCGCGGGGATTGTATAATTCACGCTTTGAACATGAGGATCCAACCGCAGCTGGTCCCAGAACTACACTGTGGCGTATCAATAAACGTAAAACAATAGACAATCAACAAACAGCGGCACAGAAGATTGCATGTCAGGGACAATCCAGCCCGTTTTCAGACTGCTGTGATTGTGATTACGCCGCTGCTCATGATGGTAAGACAAAGACGGTGTTTTTTGAAATCGTTAGGGCCTAGGCCTATCTATTTTGCATTATTGGATGTTACAGATGCAAGGAATCTTGGATTATTAATTCACCCCAAGGTTCAATGACCTTTTCATTTGATCACAGCGCCCAAAAGTACTTTGATACTTCCATAATACCACGAGATATGTTTATGTTGTTGCTGTTGTTGCTGTAAATTGGTGTCACTGTCGAACATGTTCCAATAACTTGAAAAATATAACTGCTAACATGAAATATTTAACACACAAGGCTATTCTATGGATAACAACTTCTTTATTGCTGTGGAGCTGACGTTTCGTTGGAGATACTTCCAACTTTTTCAAAGCTAATGATCTACATAGTACAGTTGAGGGTATTTATACAAGTGATAACAAGCAAACAAGGTCACAAAATAATCATAGCACAATAGGTTTCATGAGTTAATCATGTCAAAATAAAGAAATTCAAATAGTGAATATGGCTATTATAATCTGCTAATCATCTAGGCGGGTAAAGACAATGGGTGATTACAGATTAAGTTCAAAGTGGCCTCATGGTTAAAGTGACAAAATTATTGAATCTTATATGTGTGAGGATTATACAATTGGTAAGAGATAATCACATGGATAAATAGCATAACGTGTGAGAAGTACATAAAGGATAATGAAAGGATTAACGGTCACGGTGGTAATCTCCATCTAAGCTGATAAGGCTGTCATAGGCGCTGGGTACAAACTGTCCACTGTCTCTGTTGATTGCGGGCTTGTGTCTTTTGATGTGAATGGCTTCCTGTAGTCTCCTCTTTGTTTGGTCGGTCTGGTGGATGGAAAGTTTGTGTATGTTTTGCCAATTTATCTGGTGTCCTGGGTGTTCCGTCAGGTGGTCCGAAATGGCTGATTTTCCGTCTGTTTTATTGCTGGAGGCCTTATGTTCCTTGATGCGGACGTTGAGGGGTCGCATGGTTTCTCCTTTGTAAGTTTCCTGGCAGGAGCAGTCAATTTTGTAGATAATTCCCTTGGGCTGGGGTGGGTCGGTTGGTGGTAGTCGTCCTGTAGCGTTAAGGTAGTTTTTAAGGGATCTGCTGCTGGAAAAAAAAGCATCGATGCTGGCTTGTTCTTTCAGGAGTCGTTTTATGTGGTGACTGGTCGGCCCAATATATGGAATAGCGATGAAAACAGGACTGGGGTCCGCATCAAGGAACATAAGGCCTCCAGCAATAAAACAGACGGAAAATCAGCCATTTCGGACCACCTGACGGAACACCCAGGACACCAGATAAATTGGCAAAACATACACAAACTTTCCATCCACCAGACCGACCAAACAAAGAGGAGACTACAGGAAGCCATTCACATCAAAAGACACAAGCCCGCAATCAACAGAGACAGTGGACAGTTTGTACCCAGCGCCTATGACAGCCTTATCAGCTTAGATGGAGATTACCACCGTGACCGTTAATCCTTTCATTATCCTTTATGTACTTCTCACACGTTATGCTATTTATCCATGTGATTATCTCTTACCAATTGTATAATCCTCACACATATAGGATTCAATAATTTTGTCACTTTAACCATGAGGCCACTTTGAACTTAATCTGTAATCACCCATTGTCTTTACCCGCCTAGATGATTAGCAGATTATAATAGCCATATTCACTATTTGAATTTCTTTATTTTGACATGATTAACTCATGAAACCTATTGTGCTATGATTATTTTGTGACCTTGTTTGCTTGTTATCGCTTGTATAAATACCCTCAACTGTACTATGTAGATCATTAGCTTTGAAAAAGTTGGAAGTATCTCCAACGAAACGTCAGCTCCACAGCAATAAAGAAGTTGTTATCCATAGAATAGCCTTGTGTTATATACGCCGACTTCTAAATGCCTATCAAAGAAATGAAATATTTAGTCTTGTGACAACTATTGGTTGTCCTCCACAGCTTCGTAGCAATTGGTGACCGAAAAGCAGACACATGGTCTATTCCTTGCCGAAATGTAGAATCTCTGGAGTGCACCCCTTGTCTTGTTAAGACTCGTACCTTGTCAGCGAACTGGAGAAGACAAGAAAATGACATGGCAGCCAGCTTCGTGGGTCTGGATACATTCTGTTCTCTGCCGCATTTCGAGTGCAAGTAAGTGTTTGTAACTAATAATATTGATGGCATTCTAAACGGATAGGACCATATGTTACGATAGTGGGGATTTGGGGCGAGTGAATGTAATTTTCTAGTCTGTTTCCGACGGTGTTTGTGTACCTGAATTACACACGGGATATCCCGCGGCATAGCGTTGACAGAAGGGAGACGCTATGAATCTTAGCTAACTATTACCCGGTCGTTGCCCAGCCGATTACCCAGCCGTGACGGCCGTGCCCAGCCGACATATATTTGTTATTTACGGCATTATTCTGAGGAATTACAACTATTAATGCATTCTGGTATAATATTTATACAATTCTGCTTTTATCTCGTATATTTTCAGGTAAATATCGGGTCCTGAAAGGCCCTTATTCGTCGATTCATTCTACCACGCATAAAACTTCGAGAATCAAAGATTCAGCAGAATTTCAGCATGGGGTGAATGTAAAAAGCGAATCGACTCGACTTTCCTGAAACGGAACGGGATTCAATACAACAAACACATTTCAGAAAGAGAGTGAATGAATGAAACATCGGATTGGGTTGTATTTTATTTATTTGAAAAATAATAATAATAATAACTGAATAATAATAATAATAATAATTGAATAATAATGATGAATTGATACATTTGTTCAATTGTGAGGAGAAGTTATATAAATATTTTTAGCATGATATAGGTGGGTGGAGGCTAGTTGTGCTGGTCACAAAACCAGTCTTCAGTTTGTCCAGCACAGGACTTGTGTTTCCAGACATTGCAATGTCTTTTGCCTTTCATTGCCTCGCATCCCACCATATCGTCAAAACAATCCGGCAAACCACACGCACAATGACAATAAATCCTAACATTGATAGTTGCTGTGAAATTTAGGATACTTTTTGAGCCGTCAGGACATTTCGGAAATGGTTCAAATTTTTCTTTTTCTAAACAATGAACCAGATGAGGCCTAAATAAATCTACATCGTAATATACATCTTGTGATCCGGTGTAACCTGAATGGCAAAATTCTACCATATTAGCAATTGCAAATAACCCACAATCATAACTAATGGGTTGTTGTTGAACTGTGGGCATTTTAATGTTGAAAATTCATCATTATTATTCAATTATTATTATTATTATTATTTATTATTCAGTTATTATTATTATTATTATTCAAATAAAAAAAATACAACCCAATCCGATGTTTCATTCATTCACTCTCTTTCTGAAATGTGTTTGTTGTATTGAATCCCGTTCCGTTTCAGGAAAGTCGGGTCGATCCGGCTTTTACATTCACCCCATGCTGAAATTCTGCCGCCATCTTTGATTCTTGAAGTTTTATGCGTGGTAGAATGAATCGACGAATAAGGGCCTTTCAGGACCCGATATTTACCTGAAAATATACTAGATAAAAGCAGAATTGTATAAATATTATCACAGACTGCATTAATAGTAGTCCAGTCAAATTGATTTTTGACCCACCACAAATTGCAACAGAATTGTTTTTGCTGCAGGGCATTTCCGAAAGGTCTCTAGAGTAACATACTAAAAGTCTACAAACAGATATGCATGGGAAATATATTAAATTTCAAGTTGAAATTTGAGGTATTTTTCACGAAATTTCAGTGTTTACCTGTCTCTTGCTCCTATAAGAAAACCTTGTACTTGGTACTAAGCGTGAAAGAAATGGGTCATTACTTACACTCATTCCATTCGTTATCATATCAAGGTTATACTCAGCCTAAAATAATACCCTTGCACGAAAATATTTATGGAGAAATTCAAAATGGCGGATGTATGGGGTCATTCTAAATCTGAACTTTTTACCATCTTCATGACAGTCCAGGCAATCTATCTGCTTTTTTAGCTGGACCCAAAACAAATTGCAACAGAATTTTTTCACTGGTATTTATTTCTAATAGGTTCTCAGAACAACATACTAAAAGTCTATCAAAATCTATTTGGTGGAGATACGACTTTTTTTGAAAACAAAGATACGCCATTTTATAATACATAATAGGCCATTATGCCTCATATAAGCAAGGTAGAATATTGTTTTTTTCCGTGAATAAGGACAGTTTATCATCCAGAAATCCAATTAATACATGAACCAGGGTACAGTATGCCATGGTGTTGAAAACATTTGTCTTCCCGGTGGATTTGCTCATAAGCGTAGATAGCAAACTGATAGTTCAGCATCAGGCTATATGAATTATACATGGTAATATTCGCCATTAGCATAATCATCTGAAAGAGAAATTTTCTCCCAAAATAAATGAAATGACAAGCTGTGATATATTTTCCTTCAACCGATAACTGTCACAGACAATATTTCCGCAAACCCACTCATGGAGATATCTCTCTATTATCAGAACATGTGCCTTGTTGAAAAATACAGCTCTGCAAACCATTAATGATCTATCGCAATTGTGTGTCATATGTTTTGACGAAAGAAGAATAATTATGCAGATCCTATCATCTAATTATCAACAAATAATAATCTAGATTATAGGCAAACTTGATGTTCTACCATGACGTTCTACCATGCCATTTACCATGTTTCACTTTACATTTTCAACAATATAGGCCTTGCTCCTACAGATGCATCTTCTTCAGCTGCAATCTTTCTTGCAGTTGCACCTGATAACCTCAAAGAGTGCCAGTGGAACTGGTTGCAGTTCAGTTTTCATAGAGAGAAGCCGTCCACCCTCATTTTTGTGACTGCAATGGATGGTCTTCCCCTTTCCAATCTAAACACGCGAAACCTTGATACTTAGCTGATGCTGATGTTGGTGGAAGGTTTTGAATGCCAGTATGTCGGCACCTCTTCCCACTTCCCTTATATGTGTTGTAATTGTACCTGCACATATATGGTTCGTTTTTGTCACAGAAACGCTTGTACCTCGTGCAGCCAATTGCTTCGTCAGGGTTACCATTGTATAAACACACAAGCACCTGCAATAGATAACCTCAATCGGGACTCTCAATGGCCTGGTTGAACACTTCAGCTTGTGGGCGAAATAGCTCATTGAGCGTTGTTTTCTTTACGGCCCCACATTTGCCAATGCCATATTGTCAGTATACTGTGTCACAGCCCTGAATGGCATGCACAAACACCATATTTGTGCAGACTTACATTCCCAGCACAGCCTTTGTCTTCTTGACATTCCAAACTATCCGTTTCTTTGCATTCTCTCTTGGCTGAAAGTAGATGTCATTGTCATCCATGTCTGCATGAAAACAGAGCAGAACTAACAGGTCCATATCACAACCAACCACAGTTTTGATGCTTTCAGTCGATTAAACGGCAGTTTTTACAATAAAAACATCTGCACACGAAACATTCCGCCGTTTCCAACTGGTCACTCATAAGAGTAATGGACTGCTACTTGTTGATGTTGTTTGCTAGGAATTCGTCTTTCTTTGACTGAATGACCATGTCACTAACGAGGCCGGAGAGTTTGGAATGTCAAAAAGACAAAGACTGTGCTGGGAATGCAAGTCTGTACAAATATGTTGCTTGTGCATGCCATTCTGGGCTGTGACACAGTATTCCGACCATATGGCATTGGCAAAAGTGCTGCCTTGAAGAAGACAACTGTCACTGAGCTATTTCGCCAACAAGCTGGAGTGTTTATCCAGGTCATGGGTGTCCCGACGAAGGTCATTTATTACAGCAGCATAGAAAACGCATATATGTTTATACAGTAGTAATCCAAACGAAGGAATTGACTTGAGGGGAAGACCTCCATTGCAGCCACAAAAATGGGAGTGGACAATTCAATCGGTTTCTCCCTGCGAAAACTGATCTGCCACCAGTTTCAGGGGTTACTTGAGGTTATCAGGTGGAACTACAAGAAGGATTGCAGCTGAAGCAAATGCGCCTGTAAGAATCATGGCCTGGATTGTTCAAGTATGTGTGGAGAATGCAAACGACTGAGCTGTGCAAACTCATCAAACCCAGACCTTTGAAAATGACATTGGCGAAGACTGGTATTGGGATTGGTAGTGCTGTGACATATTCCTCAACTTATGGCAGTGTTCATGAGGAATAACATTAAAAGACATCAACTATATGTATGAGAAGTCACTTCCCCTAATAATGTTACCATGAACCAGAATGTAAAATGAAACTTGATAAGTTACATGTATGCCGTCAACTTTGCCTATAATTCAAAGTATTATTTGTTTGAGAATTGAATGATATATTAGGATCTGCATAATTATTCTTCTTTCATCAACAACATTTGTCTTACAAACAATTGTGATGGATCATAAATGTTTGGTAGATTGTCGTTATATATCTGAAGTATTGCTAAACGCGACGTTGAATCTAATTCTCTCTCTCTAATGATTGGCAAGGCTGCAATTTTTTCAACAAGGTACAAACACTATTGAATGTCGGACCTGACACTTGCTTGCGATAATAGAGTTATATCTTTATAAGTTGATGGAACTATTGTCTGTGATTGTCAAAGGTTGAAAGAAAATATATCACAGCTTGTCAGTTCCCTTTAAGATAATGCTAATGGAAATAATGCCAACTGGCAGGATATTACCATGTATGATTATATACCCTGGTGCTGAACTATCGTTTTGCTATCTACTTTTATGAGCAAATCCATTGGGAATGCAAATGTTTTCACCACCATAGAATAATGTATCCTAGATCATCATGTATTGATTGGATTTCTGGATGACAAACTGTCCTTATTCAGAGACAAACCAATATTTTCTACCTTCTTGTATGAAGCATGATGGTGTATCTTTGTTTTAGAAAAAGTCGTATCTCCACCAAATAGACTTTGGTAGACTTTTAGTATGTTGTTCTGTGGGCCTATTAGAAATGCATATCAGTGAACAAAATTCTGTTGCAATTTGTTTTGGGTCCAGCTAAAAAAACCCAGATAGATTGCCTGGACTGTCATGAAAATGGTAAAAAGTTCAGATTTAGAATGACCCCATACATCCGCCATTTTGAATTTCTCCATAAATATTTTCGTGCAAGGGTATTATTTTAGGCTGAGTATAACCTTGATATGCTAAAGAATGGAATGAGTGTAAGTAATGACCCATTTCTTCTACGCTTACTACCAAGTACAAGGTTTTCTTATAGGAGCAAGAGACAGATAAACACTGAAATTTCGCGAAAAATACCTCAAATTTCAACTTGAAATTTAAGATATTTCCCATGCATATGGGATTGTAGACTTTTAGTATGTTAGTCTGGGGACCTTTCTGAAATGCATAGCAGTAAAATAAATTCTGTTGCAATTTGTGGTGGGTTGAGCCCAAAAATGCGCTAGATTTACTGGACTATTCTGGGCAATAGGTTGAGGATGCCTTCATATTCTTGTCAAATTTAGTTTGCAGATAATATGCCATGAGTTGTCTCTTGGCGATGCATTTCGGTTACATAATTTTCATGCTACATGGTAAAGAAAATATATGACAGTAGCAATCAACATTCAGTCAGCCATTCGGAGTTGATCTCAAAACCTGGGAAGGTGGAAAGACCCCTCTGCTTCTTACGCCTGTGAAGTAGCTGTTGCCATCCTCATGAATATCTTCTGAAACCGACAGCGCTTATAAATATTGCTGCCATTTTGGCGGGAGACCTAGCATCCTCTGGCTGCTTGTAGTTATTCAAATGAGTTCTTGAGTTGATGCCTCTTTTATACAATATCGTACATTTCATCCCCACGTTTGTTTTTAATCAGCATGTCGGTATCACAAGCTTGCAGTTTTTGCTTTGACTTGCGAACAAATTTAAAGAACAATATTTAGATTATTGGCCAGTTTCAATACACTTTGCAGTACGATAGTTAACCATTAATAATTTATTAGTATGCT
Source organism: Hanleya hanleyi (assembly GCA_036873755.1). NCBI lineage: Eukaryota > Metazoa > Mollusca > Polyplacophora > Lepidopleurida > Hanleyidae > Hanleya > Hanleya hanleyi. The sequence continues at coordinate 57,297 of JAVTVY010016484.1, read as the reverse complement.
ATACTTATCTGGTATTATTACTTCTTATAGATTATATTTATATTCATTACAGGTAGGCCCCAGTATTAATCTAGATCAAGTTTCAGTATATATTTAATATAGCCTTGAAATTAAGTACTAAATTCAAGTGGTCTGTAAAGTTAATTAAATTATTCTTTCTAATATGTTAAAATTCTAAATGTGTTTAAAATATATACACTGGAATTTAGTTCAATAATATTAATTGGCAGTGTATAGATTTATTTCCGGCTTATTGTAAATAAGCTTTACATCGAGTTTATTGTCACGATAGTCGTAAATTTATACATATGTTGTGCCACAAGTACCATTTTTTGCATGCCGATCGCGGTGTCTCCCGCTTTGGTCACGTGGTGTAAACAGCCTACAGTATTATTCAAGAGGGGTGACCTGTGACCCAGATCTAATGTCGCATGATATGCTTAGAGATATCACTTTACTTTGAAGTAACTAAAGGGCAAATTCGGGCCTATTCTCATAAATGTTTCGAGTCTGGGAAGAGAAATCTCCGCGGTCAAGCGTATGGGATTCCCAGTCAGAGATGTGTTCCTTGCGTCCAGAGTGTATAGATGGCGCTACGATAGAAACGTCGTTCTCATACGGGGTATTCCACAAGCGGACGCCATTTTTGTTTGTTACGAAAACTGTTTTCGAATGGAGTGCTATCATAGCTCCGTTTTTGCGTGGATGTTTTTACCTTTTGCGAGAGATTGTACCATGCTATTATATAATAATAACTTGTCGTGTATGTATCAATGCATTCACAAAACGAAAGACATAGAATAGCAGTATTATATTTGTGGTAACGAAGTTATGATTTTGAAATCTAAATAAACTCAATTTTTGACAACAGTATCATGCATAAAAACGATTCTGTCGAAATAGTCCTATTTGTTTTTGTGAAAATGGATGGCAGGAATGGTCTGAGTTCAGACCCGTCTTTGTTGACACGCTTTAAGCCTACTATACATATCTGGCTCTTGCTTCGGTGTAAACACTCGACCATCAGGCTAGAAACGGTCGATGTCCAGTCTCGTTGAACAAGTGTTAGTGTTTACGGTAGCGCAGTTATTGGAACTGTGATGGTTTTGAGGGAATTGGTTTGCAGGTTATTATATATCTATTTCTTCAGAATTGAATGAATACAAAAACATTGGCGACATTCATTTATTTTCCCCGATATTTCAGCGTCTGTAATACTCTTAATAGACTGCTATCCGAATGCGGTGGCAAGTTTGAAAATGAAATTTTCTGTTCGGTATGCAAGTGGAAATATTATCCTAGTATATACTAAACAAGTGGAAATATCCACTTACACCTACCTTGGTGTAGCGTTTAGTAACAAGTGGAAATTTCACAGGTGCAATGAGAACACTCCGAACCAAATAAAAACAACCCTTTGCACCTCTGAATGTGCCCCGGTTGAAACACTTTTGAAAATCTATAATTTTGTTGTTAAACCGATAAGTTACACATTGGTAATCGTTAATCATACATTAATATATAAATATTAATATTCATGTCAGTGTTTTGTTGTTTCTCTTGTATTTCTCTTAAAATTTTCTACTCTGCCTTTGACTGGTGTCTGTACAATAGAATCTTGAATCATATGCCTCAGAGGTCTGGGGTAGACGCCTAATAAATTTTCGACACCTAAACCTATTTACAAATTGGGACATGTTCCCCTGTAATGCATAGCTGCAGGCACTATTAAAATATGCAAATCTATATTGTACCTCCTTAGAAAGGCCATATGGGTGCCCTTGCAGGACTGGGTATCTATCCTGCATCTTTCGATATCTTTAGTACCGTACCATGATGAAATATTGGATCAGGCATGAGCATATCCAGCCAAACCGTCTTCTCTACAACATAGCTTACTTAGCAGATAAAGCCCTCAGTAGTACTAATAATTCTATGTCTTGGTCTGCAGTTATACAACATAGTGCCTCAACTTAGACTATTTTGATCATCCCTGCCCCACTAACCCCACATTTCTGAGGCGTTTTTTTACAAAATTGAAGCTGTCGGCCAAATCACGTAACCTAGAAGCAAAATGTTTCAATATTCGTGATCGCCATATCATATAACATATATTTCATAACTTTTCCCGTCAAAACCCGTTACTTGAAAATCTGATCATTTTGATTGGTCGATGGCGCCCATCTTTTTAACGGATGAACTTTTTAAATCCAACACCGAGAGAACTCAATCCATTTATCATGTGTACCAAGTGTCACAGCGCTGGCTGGAGCTGTTTTAGTGGAGAAGAACGGTGAAGGTTTTAAGCGAAATCCAAGATGGCCACTAAACCGTTCTACAACGGCCGTAGAACACGGCCTTTCCGATATATCGCAGTAACCTAGAAATCTGTATATATCAGGGTTTAAGAGAGTAGGCCCTTGCAAAATTGGCAAAGTTTTCCACAAAATTCAAGATGGCGGCCAAACCACGTGACCTAGGAGCAAAATTGTTGCATATTCTTGATCAGCATGCCATGTAACATATATTTACTAACTTTTCCCGTCAAAATCCGCTACTTTAAAATCCGACCAATTTGATTGGTCGTTGGTGGCCATCTTTTCCAACAGATGAACTCGCAAAGACGTTCAGCCAATTAAAAATATTTGCTTTCAGTGCAACAGAACATGACCTTCCCGATGTATCGCAGTAACCTAGAAATTCGTATCTATCAGGGTTCAAGAGATTAAACCGTTGCAAAATTGGTAAAAAAATTCCACAAAATTCAAGATGGCAGCCAAACCACGTGAACTACGTGCAAAATTTTTGCATATTCATGATCGCCATATCATATAACATATATTATTACTTTCCCCGTCAAAATCACTTACTTGAAAATCCGGTCATTTTGATTGGCCGCTGGCGGCCATTTTGTTTTACGGAGCAACTTCTCTTATTGAGTTTTCAAAGACCCCGACCCATTGATTATGTGTACAAAGTTTCGTGCTGATTGCATCATTGGTTCAAGAAGAGTAGGGTTTGAAAATGTGAGTCAATATACTTTCTATAGTACGTGCAAACTGCGCATGCTTTAAAATAAGACCTCACACGACACGATCGGACCACTAGGGGCTCACCTAGACCCCAAGACGTCCACCGAGCTCTATTTACCCACTACGCATGCGCGCAGTGAGTCCGTGCATCGCGCCGCAAGGTCAATGGGGCCCGAAATGCACTTTTATACTACTAAATGTAAGTCAATATACTTTTACTATACTATCATCTGCGCATTGCGCCGCAAGGTCAATAGGGCTCGAAATGCACTTTTATACTACTCAATGTGAGTCAATATACTGTGACTATACTCTCCACTGCGCATTGCGCTTCAAGGTTGATAAATCCAAGATGCCGCTGAACCCTGCGACCAATCACAAACAATTTTCAATATCCACTAGATCTCTCCATGTATAATGTATGTGTGAAGTTTGAGCTTGATAGGCCTGATGATTGCTGAGATTTAGCACTGACAAAATCAGGGAGTAACCTAGAAATCTGTATCTATCAGGGTTCAAGAGAATAAGCCGTTGCAATATTGGTAAACTTTCCCACAAAGTTCAAGATGGCGGCCAAACCACGTGACCTAGAAGCAAATGTTTTGCATGTTCATGACAACCACCTCGCTGGGGGTCTAATAACACCCCAGCCACCAGTCAGATTTTTGGACCGGATTCGGGGCCTTCGCGCACATCGCCGGAAATGACATCATGTATATAGTAAAATAGATGTTTACCGAACATTTCGATTACTTTCCAAGTCTGCATAAGACCTCTGTTGACCTAGCGTTAAAAAGAATTATCTGGAGATAATTTTCCCTGTTTATCTGGACAGAGCATAGTTCGCTCATGTGCAACACTAAAGGAGTTGTTCGGCCGGATTCAAACTGAACCGTGCGTTGGTTGGTTTCCCCTATGCGTCATAGCAACGTATTAAAGGTCAACTTCCGCTATTGGTGGCAGGGATGGTAATGGAGCCTGCGACATGGAGAGGTTGTAGTCATGATCGTCATATCATATAACATATATTTCGTCACTTTCCTCGTCCAAATCAGTTACTTGAAAACCCAGTCATTTTGATTGGCCGCTGCTGGCTATTTTGTTTTACGGAGCGTGATTGACCTCCGAGTCTAGTGATCATAACTTCAAGGAGAATCCGTTACCAGAATTGCGTCAATTCGCAAATTTGGGTGAATAACATTTGAGAATAGCGGCAAAACTATTGAATCAGAATCAGAATCATTTATTTGCACAGATATGCCACAGAGGGCCAAAGGCAATTACACACAAGACAAAAACATAACAGTAGTAGTAACAGCAAGGTCCGTAGATACAAATCTATATGAAATATTAACCTGTCTAGTATGTAATGACAGATACAGATGTACTGTGTATAGTATATTATAGAGAAACAGATGCTACTCCCTGATAACGAGCAAATGTATTCAAGAGCTCTGCACTGATCATACCTGTACATTAAGACTCAAGTCAGTGACAAGAAGGGTATATTATAAACCAAATGATTATTACTCGTCAGTTAACGTTGGTTGACTATGCGATCAGTATAAGTAGAGAAGCACTCCGCTGTATACACTGCTAGAGCTTGGACAATAACTGGATTCTTCGATCGCATTAGATATATAAACATGGCATCATTGTTCATAGATTGTATACCTGGGGATACATTCTGTAACTTGGAAAATAAAACCATTCTTCTATCAAGGTGACGCCTACACTCAAGTAAAAAGTGTAGCTCAGATTCTACCATATTACAATGTGTACAAAGTCTGTCACATCTGGGTGGTTTAGGCCTTAAGTATCTACCCCTCTCGATCTGCAGCGGATGTGCGCTTATGCGCAGTTTAACTAAAGCAGATCTCAAAGATTTATTACGGATATTTAATATAGTAGATGATTGTTCAAAGTTGCTGTTGAAGGTTCTGTAACTATCAAGCTTACTCATATTTTCAATATTATTTTTCCAATCCATTTTATACACCTTCTGCAATTCCTTGAGAATAAACCTGACTGCAGCTTTCGGATATTTACAGCCTTGATTTTCCCAGATGTGATAGCTTTTGAGAGATATCAGGGTTTTTTTAATGAACTGGACCCAATTGTTGGTAGTGCCAGATCTACTTTCCTCTGCTTGTTCCAAGTATGCTTTATATAATAATGATGAAGGTTCAGAGTTAAATATGTGAAACAGATCATTAATGCAGTTGGTGATGGAATGGAGTACTAAAGGAAATCTACCAAATTCTCCAAGAACGGCCAAGTTGACAGCTTTTGAACCAACTCCAAGTAACTGTTTACAGAATCTAAGATGTACATTTTCCACCTCTGTGCTTTTAAAAAGCATTGAATGGATGTCTCCATTACCAGCAGTATCCCGCCCAAACCTCAGAGCCAAACAGTATAATAGGTTTAATTAACGAGTCAAACAGTCCGCAGCAACTGTTCACATTTAAGTTAAAGGAGTCGATCGAATTGCGCAAAGAGAATAGAGCCCTTTTACCTTTTAAGGTAAGGTTGGATACTGCCTTGTTAAAGTTTCCATTACCCTGGAAAGTAATACCTAACTAGTATTTATAACTGGCTACACATTTCAATGGCACACCCCCAATATTGTAAACGTCTCTGGAGCATTGATTCTGGCCAAATACAACCACATTAGACTTGTCAACATTGATTGATAAATGCCAACGTTGAACATAATCATTGAGTATGTCTAGTTTACGTTGTAGATCTTGCTTATCAGTCGACAATAATACTAAATCATCAGCATATGCCAATCCGGGCACTTGCTCGTCCCATAGAACTGGAGATTTTGGTGTACTAAGATTCACCAAGAGATCATTTATGAATAAATTGAAGAGAGTGGGGCTAAGGACACTCCCTTGATGAACCCCTCGGGTAACGGGGAATAATTTACTAACTCCACAACCGGCTTTAACTCCGGCTTGGCCTAAACTATACATTTTACTGACCACCTGCAACCAATTACCACCTATTCCAGCCTTTTTCAGCTTGAAGAATAGTGCATCATGCCATATGGAATCAAAGGCCTTCCTGAGATCAATAAAGGCAGTGAATAATTTCTTCTTGTTTCTAGTATACTTGTCTATCAAAATTTTGAGTACAAATACATGGTCAGAAGATCTGTTATTCTTTTTAAAGCCAATTTGTAATTTAGACAATAGCCCTTTTGTGTTTATAAATTCTACCAGGCGTTCATTCAATATCAAGCAAAACAGTTTACTAATGCAACTGGTCAAAGTGACTCCCCTATAATTGTTGGGGTCCAGTGGAGATCCACTTTTATAGATTGGAACTATTATACCTTCACTCCATTTAGAGGGGAAGGTTCCACTCGAAAGCATTTTGTTAAAAATTTGAAGTATAATATCATGCAAGTATGGGTGAATAGCCTTGAGCATTTCATTGCAGATGGAATCATTGCCACATGCTTTTTTATTTTTCAGCTTGTTGATTGCCTCATTCAGCTCTTTATCAGTAATAGGATTGTTCAAAATATTAGAATGTGGGGGGTTTGGTACTTCACCAAACTCACCGCACCCAGAATCCTCCGGTTCAAACGATGAAACTGTTGAGCTATGTAGGCTCCTGAAATGCTTATACCACTGATCTATATCAATTCTATTGGCATAGTCATTTTCCCCCTCTTCCTTTAGCTTGTGGAACAGACCCCAAGCTGTTTTAGCATCAGTGGCTTTATCTAGCTCTGCAAGAATATTTTGTCTATAGTCACGTCTACATTTCCTGGTTGTATGTTTATATTCTTTTTGCGTTGCGAAGTATTTGGTTTTCAGAACAAGGTTATTTTGATCTTGATTAAAAGCTTTGTTATATCTATTCATTTCTGTATGTAGTTGCTTGCATTCCTTGGAATACCAAGGTTTTCTAAGAGTTTGATTCTGTTTCTTGTTCCGTGTGGAAGGTACTCGTTTTAGGCTGTCATCAGCAGCCGAAATGAGTGACTTAGCTATCACATCAATACATTTATCAACATCACATGTATCACATTCCAGTTCCTTATGAACAGAGCTTTGTATTACATCTAAATTAGCAACTAAGTTATTGGTAAAAGTGGATTCACAATCCTGATCCCAAATATATTTGGGTGGTAGGGGATTCATATCAGTATCACAGTTGGATGTGGTATCTGTATATCTCAACAGGCCAGTTTTCAGTTTTAGAGAAACCGGTTTGTGATCGGAGACGCAATAGAGGGGGTGTACCGTCATGTTCAGAACTGAAGATAACAATGTATGGCTGGTGACAATGTAGTCAACCACACTACAGCCCATACAAGTAACACATGTGATGTCACCAAATGGGTCACCAAAACTGCGACCGTTAAGGATTCTACAGTGACTAGAGATACATAGATCAATAAGCCTTCTTCCCATATTGAGTACAGTATTATCCATTGAATTGCGGGGAGATATTTTATCATAACTATATGTTACAGGTAACGGAATAAAATCTGCCTCACATTCATCTTCATCTATAAAATCATTTAGGTGGCCTGTTCGTGCATTAAGATCACCACAAAGAATAACCTTACCAAGTGTACTATATATATTGATCCCTTGTTCAAGTTGATCAAAAATACCATTTGCAAACTCTCGACCAAATGTCGAGCCTTCTGGAGGGACATAACAGAAACATACAAAGATGTCACTCTCCAAACCGAAAAAATGTTTACATAGTTTAACCCAAACAGTAGAGTTACATTCCAGTAAATCAAATAGCGTTACACCGGCCTTGATATCATCTTTGACCAGGACAGCTACACCACCAGAGCACTTGCGTGCTCTCTGGTGTTTGGCGCGTGTTTTATTGCCTATAATAGTAAATCCTGGTAATGATATATCAGTGAAAGTGTCCGCATGGGTTTCACAAATTCCAACAATGTCGAACTCTGACAACACATTTACAACCGCTTTGTCGTGCAACTTGTTAAGCCTAGATCCATGCAATAAATGCACGACACCATTAATATTCCAAGAGGCTATCCTCAGTGAGTTAGCTGACGTACATGCATGAGAAGTGTGTTTGGTCATGCTGAGGAATTTATACAGATACAGTAGATCGAAAGGAAGTGGCAATACTAATAAAGAAAAGTGATTAAGCGTGGTTAATTAATAGAAATGTGTGTGTCAATCACACCAGCCAGCACCAGGATTTGCCATGTTTGCCGACATCACATATATTATATATCAGATTATACAAATGAGCCAAGCTTGTGAACAAATATTGGTGAGCCATGAATGACTAGATTGACTGACTAGAGCTATAACATGGCATTTGTACATCATCTAGGTCTGATGAAATATTAAATCAAATCATTATGACAATTGATGGAGATACTGTGAATTGTAGGATTAAAAATTCAACTGATGAACTACAAAATGGCAGTTCTTCTGTCCAGAGATCATATACAAACGTCTGACAGAGTAATACAATTGATTGAGAGATTCATTCATCATATTCCTTGACTAATATCTAGGCATTTATTTATTTATTCAGATGTGGAATGTCAATTGTAATTAATCTGCTATGAGAATCAAATCCATTCTTTAGTTCCAATGACTATCAACACATTACTCCTTGGGCTACATGTATTTGATTACATAAATTCAATTACACCAAGGAGATTATTACTCTCAAATATTAAATTCCCAAATCACTACAATCAATTGTGTTGTTAATTATTACAATTCAGATTACCGGTATCTTTTATGACAAGCTCATTTGTGAATTAAACCATTGACCTTGAATCATATCTGCGGATACTCACAATGCAATTACATACATCAGGGTTAGATGCAGGATTTTCGCCAAAGTCCTTGTTTGAAAATAGCTTTGTCGTTATTTGAAAGAAAAACTGCAATTTTACAAAATGGCTAATATCACTCAAATGGTGTTGAACATGCCAAAACATTGTAAGTTTGTGTTCTTTGAGTGTTTTACACAAACTACTGTGCCTTTTGCCCCTGATATTCACTTTAATCTATGAGTTTTCTAAAATAAAGTCATTTGATTTTGTGGAAAAATGGTCATTGGATTTTATAGTTGTGTCCTTTTTAAGGACGCTGTGAGACCCTGCATCCAACTCTGTACATGTACAAATCTGTATAAAAAAAAATGACGGTACTCTGCTCGAATTAACTATTTGGGATGAATGTTGGTCAGAGCAGTACGATGGATGAGTAAAAAGAGTCAGATGAGTCAAGTACATAGGGGGAGATAAATCTCGCAACTGTAGTAACTACAGGTATTAGTAACTTCGTGGATAGTAACTGTCCCTTTGACTATATTCATCCCATAACATGTACTGATCACAAGCTTGATGAGCTCCAAACGTGTATCCATAATTGTCGTATTGCTTCCATCTGTCGTACGAAGCGGGATAATCACGTTGCCTTGGAGACTCTTTGGGGGTGGACATACGTGTGTCATCATGGTATTGGGCATCGCGTTCCCAGTTGCGGTAGTGATCAGAAAAATCTTGACTGAGCACTGTGTTATTGCGTCTATCCTCACTACTGCGTTTGTCCCAGGCCATGTGTTTTCTAGTGAAAACACTAGACGGATGAATCACATAATATGCAAACAAGCTTATATCAGTCCTATTATTCTAGAACTATCCACAGCGTCCAATTCTATACTGCAATTACCACAACATCCCTAAATATGCAACACCGTGATAACGACGTATTCACCGTCACTGGATTTGACGAAAACTATTGATATGTTTTATGATTCATCATATCTGCTCCTTTGTATTTACTAAAAAAAATGAAATGGGTCTCTTGTCACAAGGAGAGCGATGGTTGCAGTTTCCATGAAGTCAAGTAATCCTATATTTTGGATAGCGATATTTCAGAAAGATCTACATCATTGCGTATACATTTTGCGCTGGCATAATTCACTGTAGCCTGTACGGGTAAAGGATGTGACGATTTCAATCAACCAGAAAGTGGCTAAGACGAAGGCTGAATATTGAATGTCCGATCTGATGCTAGCTATACTACCGATATACCTATTAAGAGATAAATACCAGAATCTGATGGCAAAATATTTGTCGCTTATCCTGTGGGATTTCTGACAAAACATGTCACAGGATCTCCATTCATAACCCAGGGGTTGAGCGACCGTGCGGATATCATGCGTAATGCAAGGGCATCAGGTGATCTTTTCTTATCCATTTGGATATAGCAGTATTTTGTAAGTGATAATGATTTCATACACATTTGGAATTGGTACTAACTGTCATATGAAATAGGTATTTCCATTATTGACGCGAATATTCTGTTATTGGCGACTGCTGAATATTGAATGTCGAATCTGACGCTTGCTATTTGCTGATGAAAACAAATTCATGTCTCTCTGATATCCTTGCATAAAAGGGTCGTACAGGCTACAGTAAATTATTCTTGGTATGTGCTTTAGAATAGGTTTACCAGAAGACTATTCTGTGAAGTCATATGACGCAGTCAGTATGTCGGCACCTCTTCCCAATTCCCTTATATGTGTTGTAATCGATGTTCGATAGACTGCCGTCGTCCGCTAAACATCGCCCCTCGATAATCGAAAGGTGACCAGGCCACCAAGCTGTTGCTTGCAAATTGATCCATTTTCTCTAAGAATTGACATAGGCCATTGCTGATGTGGCGAATGCTAGCAAGTTTGCAAACTTGTTCGGGAGGGGGTGGGGTGGAGCGGGTCATGTATCTCATTCTGTTCAAGTCGTTACTAGTGGTTGCGCAGTCGGCACATTTAAGGTGGCCAGATGAGCAAACATAATTAAAGCATGGCTGAGAAACAGGGATACCATCACATCAGAGAATGCCACTACAGAACTTTGGGATGTATTTGTCTACAACGATATCAAAATATCAGGTTGTGAGTTCCTATACACAAGCGTCTAATCCGTCATTCAATATTCAATCGTTTATTGATATATGTATACAATACATGCTTGTTTTTTAGCTTATGTTGTCGTGAAAAGATCTTTAGATTATGCCGATTATACATAGGAAATGTTTAATGGCCAACGGCTTGCTACTACATGCCGGATCTGACGCTATGATAATACACTTTAGCAAAACGTTTGATAGAATTTGTCGGTTTAGCCACGTTGTATCAATGCCCAGGTACACCGGTGTCTCGTCATGACTTTTCGTTCAATCCAAATCTTCCGATAATGACAATTTCATAAAAATGGTATCATAAGAAGAGAACTCACTAGCCTAAACTGCATTTTCGCAACAACTCAAACAAAAATTATCTTCGAATCTAACATATTGGGAGTTGACTTTTTCTCTAGAGTATGGTTTTTTTAGCTAAGCAGAATTATTCACAAGTTACGAACCATAGTGCCCGAGATTCTGCACGCTACGATTATTCCTCAGATGAGAAATACAGGTCTGTCAATTACTTAGGGTAATGTCATAATGTATAGTCCAATAGTTTCGTATGCGATCACAGAGGTGAGTGCGATTTAACATTTGGAAATTTCACTGGACAATGGGATATAAGCGTCACACCTACTACCGCCTGTTATTACTTTATATGGCCCCAATGATCTTTATTCGCTTGATCATCAATACAGTATGACTTCACCCTCCATGGAAGAGCCCCGGTACACAAACAGCTATTATGGCATTTACATGGAGAGAACTACAAATTCATTTCAAGCATGAAATATTATCAATATCATGAAGTGAAGGTAGTAATAATTTTGTGTGACTTTGCAAAATAGAAAATGTATGCGCAGCCTACTCTTGATTTTTAACGAGTAGACTAATTAAAATGGGCAGGTTTTATTGGCATTTACTATTACAACACATATAAGGGAAGTGGGAAGAGATGCCGACATACTGACATAGCCACATGACTTCACAGTAGTCTTCCGCTTAACCTATTCTAAAGCACATACCAAGAATCTAACGATCCGTGATATGTTTTGTATCTCAGGTACGCTTTTATTGTACCTGTTCATGTGGCAACTTGAATGATATGACCACACGGTCCCTAGCACCGGCATAAGCGGTATTAGATACAAATCTAGAGAGCTATGATGGAAATGCTCTGACAAATCTTATAATGGTATTTGGTGAGCTGTTTCGCTGTGACAACTCGTACATTGGAGATTGGTGAGCTGTATCGACATTTCACACAAAAGACTAGTCTGTAAGGCCCGATGTCGACCAAGCATCAACTTCCCACAAATGCCAACATATATCAAAGACCAAAAGGTCTGTACAGGGGGCGGGCCTCGGGGACGAAACGTCCACCAGCAGAGTCTCGCCATATACAGGTAAAAATTACAACACATATAAGGGAAGTGGGAAGAGGTGCCGACATACTGACAGAGCCATATGACTTCACAGTATGGTCTTCCGGTTAACCTATTCTAAAGCACACACCAAGAATCTAACGATCCGTGATATGTGTTGTATCTCAGGTACGCTTTTATTGTACCTGTTCATATGGCAACTTGAATGCTATGACCACACGGCCCCTAGCACCGGTATAAGCGGTATTAGATACAAATCTAGAGAGCTATGATGGAAATGCTCTGACAACTCTTATAATGGTATTTGGTGAGGTGTTTCGCTGTGACAACTCGTACATTGGAGATTGTATCATCGTCAAATGTAAATGACGGCATTTAACACAAGACTAGTCTGTAAGGCCCGATGTCGACCAAGCATCAACTTCCCACAAATGCCAACATATATCAAAGACCAAAAGGTCTGTACAGGGGGCGGGCCTCTGGGACGAAACGTCCACCAGCAGAATCTCGCCATATACAGGTACAAATTACAACACATATAAGGGAAGTGGGAAGAGGTGCCGACATACTGACAGAGCCACATGACTTCACAGCATAGTCTTCCGGTTAACCTATTCTAAAGCACATACCAAGAATCTAACGATCCGTGATATGTGTTGTATCTCAGGTACGCTTTTATTGTACCTGTTCATATGGCAACTTGAATGATATGACCACACGGCCCCTAGCACCGGCATAAGCGGTATTAGATACAAATCTAGAGAGTTATGATGGAAATGCTCTGACAAATCTTTTAATGGTATTTGGTGAGCTGTTTCGCTGTGACAACTCGTACATTGGAGATTGGTGAGCTGTATCATCGTCAGATGTAAATGACGGCATTTAACACAAAAGACTAGTCTGTAAGGCCCGATGTCGACCAAGCATCAACTTCCCACAAATGCCAACATATATCAAAGACCAAAAGGTCTGTACAGGGGGCGGGACGAAACGTCCACCAGCAGAATCTCGCCATATACCGGTACAAATTGCAACACATATAAGGGAAGTGGGAAGAGGTGCCGACATACTGACAGAGCCACATGACTTCACAGCATAGTCTTCCGGTTAACCTATTCTAAAGCACATACTAATGGTATTTGGTGAGCTGTTTCGCTGTGACAACTCGTACATTGGAGATTGGTGAGCTGTATCATCGTCAGATGTAAATGACGACATTTCACACAAAAGACTAGTCTGTAAGGTCCGATGTCGACCAAGCATCAACTTCCCACAAATGCCAACATATATCAAAGACCAAAAGGTCTGTACAGGGGGCGGGCCTCGGGGACGAAACGTCCACCAGCAAAATCTCGCCATATAGAGGTACAAATTACAACACATATAAGGGAAGTGAAAAGAGGTGCCGACATACTGACAGAGCCACATGACTTCACAGCATAATCTTCCTGTTAACCTATTCTAAAGCACATACCAAGATTACAACACATATAAGGGAAGTGGGAAGAGGTGCCGACATACAGACTGCGTCACATGACTTCACAGAATAGTCCTCTGGTTAACCTATTCTAAAGCACATACCAAGAATCTAACAATTCGTGATATGTGTTGTATCTCAGGTACGCTTTTATTGTACGTGTTCATATGGCAACTTGAATGATATGACCACACGGCCCCTAGCACCGGCATAAGCGGTATTAGATACAAATCTAGAGAGCTATGATGGAAATGCTCTGACAAATCTTATAATGGTATTTGGTGAGCTGTTTCGCTGTGACAACTCGTACATTGGAGATTGGTGAGCTGTATCATCGTCAGATGTAAATGACGACATTTTACACAAAAGACTAGTCTGTAAGGCCCGATGTCGACCAAGCATCAACTTCCCACAAATGCCAACATATATCAAAGACCAAAAGGTCTGTACAGGGGGCGGGCCTCGGGGACGAAACGTCCACCAGCAGAGTCTCGCCATATACAGGTAAAAATTACAACACATATAAGGGAAGTGGGAAGAGGTGCCGACATACTGACAGAGCCATATGACTTCACAGTATGGTCTTCCGGTTAACCTATTCTAAAGCACACACCAAGAATCTAACGATCCGTGATATGTGTTGTATCTCAGGTACGCTTTTATTGTACCTGTTCATATGGCAACTTGAATGCTATGACCACACGGCCCTTAGCACCGGTATAAGCGGTATTAGATACAAATCTAGAGAGCTATGATGGAAATGCTCTGACAACTCTTATAATGGTATTTGGTGAGGTGTTTCGCTGTGACAACTCGTACATTGGAGATTGTATCATCGTCAAATGTAAATGACGGCATTTAACACAAGACTAGTCTGTAAGGCCCGATGTGTTGACCAAAGACCAGGTCACACTTCCCACAAATGCCAACATATATCAACAGACCAAAAGGTGCTCGTACAGGGGCTGTTTCGCTGTGACAACTCGTACATTGGAGATTGGTGAGCTGTATCATCGTCAGATGTAAATGACGTACACAAAAGACTAGTCTGTAAGGCCCGATGTCGACCAAGCATCAACTTCCCACAAATGCCAACATATATCAAAGACCAAAAGGTCTGTACATCGGGACGAAACGTCCACCAGCAGAATCTCGCCATATACAGGTACAAATTACAACACATATAAGGGAAGTGGGAAGAGGTGCCGACATGCTGACAGAGCCACATGACTTCACAGCATAGTCTGACCGGTTATGACACAGCATCTAAAGCACCGGTTAATGGTATTTGGTGAGCTGTTTCGCTGTGACAACTCGTACATTGGAGATTGGTGATACGTCAGATGTAAATGAGAGACTAGTCTGTAAGGCCCGATGTCGACAAGCATCAACTTCCCACAAATGTCAAAGACCAAAAGGTCTGTATGTGTCTCGCCATATACAGGTCTCATATAAGGGAAGTGGGAAGAGGTGCCGACATACTGACAGAGCTGACTTTATTGTTAACCTATTCTACACTACCAAGAATCTAACGATCGTGATATGTGTTGTATCTCAGGTACGCTTTTATTGTACCTGTTCATATGGAATGATATGACCACACGGCCCCTAGCACCGGCATAAGCGGTATTAGATACAAATCTAGAGAGTTATGATGGAAATGCTCTGACAAATCTTTTAATGGTATTTGGTGAGCTGTTTCGCTGTGACAACTCGTACATTGGAGATTGGTGAGCTGTATCATCGTCAGATGTAAATGACGGCATTTAACACAAAAGACTAGTCTGTAAGGCCCGATGTCGACCAAGCATCAACTTCCCACAAATGCCAACATATATCAAAGACCAAAAGGTCTGTACAGGGGGCGGGACGAAACGTCCACCAGCAGAATCTCGCCATATACAGGTACAAATTGCAACACATATAAGGGAAGTGGGAAGAGGTGCCGACATGCTGACAGAGCCACATGACTTCACAGCATAGTCTTCCGGTTAACCTATTCTAAAGCACATACTAATGGTATTTGGTGAGCTGTTTCGCTGTGACAACTCGTACATTGGAGATTGGTGAGCTGTATCATCGTCAGATGTAAATGACGACATTTCACACAAAAGACTAGTCTGTAAGGCCCGATGTCGACCAAGCATCAACTTCCCACAAATGCCAACATATATCAAAGACCAAAAGGTCTGTACAGGGGGCGGGCCTCGGGGACGAAACGTCCACCAGCAGAGTCTCGCCATATACAGGTAAAAATTACAACACATATAAGGGAAGTGGGAAGAGGTGCCGACATACTGACAGAGCCATATGACTTCACAGTATGGTCTTCCGGTTAACCTATTCTAAAGCACACACCAAGAATCTAACGATCCGTGATATGTGTTGTATCTCAGGTACGCTTTTATTGTACCTGTTCATATGGCAACTTGAATGCTATGACCACACGGCCCCTAGCACCGGTATAAGCGGTATTAGATACAAATCTAGAGAGCTATGATGGAAATGCTCTGACAACTCTTATAATGGTATTTGGTGAGGTGTTTCGCTGTGACAACTCGTACATTGGAGATTGTATCATCGTCAAATGTAAATGACGGCATTTAACACAAGACTAGTCTGTAAGGCCCGATGTCGACCAAGCATCAACTTCCCACAAATGCCAACATATATCAAAGACCAAAAGGTCTGTACAGGGGGCGGGCCTCTGGGACGAAACGTCCACCAGCAGAATCTCGCCATATACAGGTACAAATTACAACACATATAAGGGAAGTGGGAAGAGGTGCCGACATACTGACAGAGCCACATGACTTCACAGCATAGTCTTCCGGTTAACCTATTCTAAAGCACATACCAAGAATCTAACGATCCGTGATATGTGTTGTATCTCAGGTACGCTTTTATTGTACCTGTTCATATGGCAACTTGAATGATATGACCACACGGCCCCTAGCACCGGCATAAGCGGTATTAGATACAAATCTAGAGAGTTATGATGGAAATGCTCTGACAAATCTTTTAATGGTATTTGGTGAGCTGTTTCGCTGTGACAACTCGTACATTGGAGATTGGTGAGCTGTATCATCGTCAGATGTAAATGACGGCATTTAACACAAAAGACTAGTCTGTAAGGCCCGATGTCGACCAAGCATCAACTTCCCACAAATGCCAACATATATCAAAGACCAAAAGGTCTGTACAGGGGGCGGGACGAAACGTCCACCAGCAGAATCTCGCCATATACCGGTACAAATTGCAACACATATAAGGGAAGTGGGAAGAGGTGCCGACATACTGACAGAGCCACATGACTTCACAGCATAGTCTTCCGGTTAACCTATTCTAAAGCACATACTAATGGTATTTGGTGAGCTGTTTCGCTGTGACAACTCGTACATTGGAGATTGGTGAGCTGTATCATCGTCAGATGTAAATGACGACATTTCACACAAAAGACTAGTCTGTAAGGTCCGATGTCGACCAAGCATCAACTTCCCACAAATGCCAACATATATCAAAGACCAAAAGGTCTGTACAGGGGGCGGGCCTCGGGGACGAAACGTCCACCAGCAAAATCTCGCCATATAGAGGTACAAATTACAACACATATAAGGGAAGTGAAAAGAGGTGCCGACATACTGACAGAGCCACATGACTTCACAGCATAATCTTCCTGTTAACCTATTCTAAAGCACATACCAAGATTACAACACATATAAGGGAAGTGGGAAGAGGTGCCGACATACAGACTGCGTCACATGACTTCACAGAATAGTCCTCTGGTTAACCTATTCTAAAGCACATACCAAGAATCTAACAATTCGTGATATGTGTTGTATCTCAGGTACGCTTTTATTGTACGTGTTCATATGGCAACTTGAATGATATGACCACACGGCCCCTAGCACCGGCATAAGCGGTATTAGATACAAATCTAGAGAGCTATGATGGAAATGCTCTGACAAATCTTATAATGGTATTTGGTGAGCTGTTTCGCTGTGACAACTCGTACATTGGAGATTGGTGAGCTGTATCATCGTCAGATGTAAATGACGACATTTTACACAAAAGACTAGTCTGTAAGGCCCGATGTCGACCAAGCATCAACTTCCCACAAATGCCAACATATATCAAAGACCAAAAGGTCTGTACAGGGGGCGGGCCTCGGGGACGAAACGTCCACCAGCAGAATCTCGCCATATACAGGTAAAATTACAACACATATAAGGGAAGTGGGAAGAGGTGCCGACATACTGACAGAGCCATATGACTTCACAGTATGGTCTTCCGGTTAACCTATTCTAAAGCACACACCAAGAATCTAACGATCCGTGATATGTGTTGTATCTCAGGTACGCTTTTATTGTACCTGTTCATATGGCAACTTGAATGCTATGACCACACGGCCCTTAGCACCGGTATAAGCGGTATTAGATACAAATCTAGAGAGCTATGATGGAAATGCTCTGACAACTCTTATAATGGTATTTGGTGAGGTGTTTCGCTGTGACAACTCGTACATTGGAGATTGTATCATCGTCAAATGTAAATGACGGCATTTAACACAAGACTAGTCTGTAAGGCCCGATGTCGACCAAGCATCAACTTCCCACAAATGCCAACATATATCAAAGACCAAAAGGTCTGTACAGGGGGCGGGCCTCTGGGACGAAACGTCCACCAGCAGAATCTCGCCATATACAGGTAAAAATTACAACACATATAAGGGAAGTGGGAAGAGGTGCCTACATACTGACTGCGTCACATGACTTCACAGAATAGTCTTCTGGTTAACCTATTCTAAAGCACATACCAAGAATCTAACGATCCGTGATATGTGTTGTATCTCAGGTACGCTTTTATTGTACCTGTTCATGTGGCAACTTGGATGATATGACCACACGGCCCCTAGCACCGGCATAAGCGTATTAGATACAAATCTAGAGAGCTATGATGGAAATGCTCTGACAACTCGTATATTGGTAATTGGTGAGTTGTTTCGCTGTGACAACTCGTACACTGGGAAATGGTGAGCTGTATCGTCGTCAGATGAAAATGACGGCATTTAACACAAAAGACTAGTCTGTAAGGCCCGATGTCGACCAAGCATCAACTTCCCACAAATGCCAACATATATCAAAGACCAAAAGGTCTGTACAGGGGGCGGGACGAAACGTCCACCAGCAGAATCTCGCCATATACAGGTACAAATTGCAACACATATAAGGGAAGTGGGAAGAGGTGCCGACATACTGACAGAGCCACATGACTTCACAGCATAGTCTTCCGGTTAACCTATTCTAAAGCACATACTAATGGTATTTGGTCAGCTGTTTCGCTGTGACAACCAAAAGGTCTGTACAGGGGGCGGGCCTCTCGAGGACGAAACGTCCACCAGCAGAATCTCGCCATATACAGGTAAAAATTACAACACATATAAGGGAAGTGGGAAGAGGTGCCGACATACTGAAAGAGCCACATGACTTCACAGTATGGTCTTCCGGTTAACCTATTCTAAAGCACACACCAAGAATCTAACGATCCGTGATATGTGTTGTATCTCAGGTACGCTTTTATTGTACCTGTTCATATGGCAACTTGAAAGCTATGACCACACGGCCCCTAGCACCGGTATAAGCGGTATTAGATACAAATCTAGAGAGCTATGATGGAAATGCTCTGACAACTCTTATAATGGTATTTGGTGAGGTGTTTCGCTGTGACAACTCGTACATTAGAGATTGTATCATCGTCAAATGTAAATGACGGCATTTAACACAAGACTAGTCTGTAAGGCCCGATGTCGACCAAGCATCAACTTCTCACAAATGCCAACATATATCAAAGACCAAAAGGTCTGTACAGGGGGCGGGACGAAACGTCCACCAGCAGAATCTCGCCATATACAGGTACAAATTGCAACACATATAAGGGAAGTGGGAAGAGGTGCCGACATACTGACAGAGCCACATGACTTCACAGCATAGTCTTCCGGTTAACCTATTCTAAAGCACATACTAATGGTATTTGGTGAGCTGTTTCGCTGTGACAACTCGTACATTGGAGATTGGTGAGCTGTATCATCGTCAGATGTAAATGACGACATTTCACACAAAAGACTAGTCTGTAAGGCCCGATGTCGACCAAGCATCAACTTCCCACAAATGCCAACATAGGGGGCGGGCCTCGGGGACGAAACGTCCACCAGCAGAATCTCGCCATATAGAGGTACAAATTACAACACATATAAGGGAAGTGAAAAGAGGTGCCGACATACTGACAGAGCCACATGACTTCACAGCATAATCTTCCTGTTAACCTATTCTAAAGCACATACCAAGATTACAACACATATAAGGGAAGTGGGAAGAGGTGCCGACATACAGACTGCGTCACATGACTTCACAGAATAGTCCTCTGGTTAACCTATTCTAAAGCACATACCAAGAATCTAACAATTCGTGATATGTGTTGTATCTCAGGTACGCTTTTATTGTACGTGTTCATATGGCAACTTGAATGATATGACCACACGGCCCCTAGCACCGGCATAAGCGGTATTAGATACAAACCTAGAGAGCTATGATGGAAATGCTCTGACAACTCTTATAATGGTATTTGGTGAGCTGTTTCGCTGTGACAACTCGTAAATTGGAGATTGGTGAGTTGTGTCATCGTCAGATGTAAATGACGGCATTTAACACAAAAGAATAGTCTGTAAGGCTCGATGTCGACCAAGCATCAACTTCCCACAAATGCCAACATATATCAAAATACAAGTGTCTAGTCCGTCATTCATAATTCAGCCGTCGTCCATTAGAGAATATCCGAGTCCATAATCCAAAAACCTATTCCATATCCATATAACAGTATTAGAACCAAATTCAAAAAAGACAATCATAGTATACATAAACATAGGCTAGTTTCCTGCAAGAGAGAAGCGGTCAACAGTTTTCAGTGATGCCGACAAGACATCATGATGTTCCAAAAATATAAAATCCGTATCGCTGATCAGTATTCTTGATCCATAATAATCGTTCTAAATTACAACACATATAAGGGAAGTGGGAAGAGGTGCCGACATACTGACTGCGTCACATGACTTCACAGAATAGTCCTCTGGTTAACCTATTCTAAAGCACATACCAAGAATCCAACGATTCGTGATATGTGTTGTATCTCAGGTACGCTTTTATTGTACCTGTTCATGTGGCAACTTGGATGATATGACCACACGGCCCTAGCACCGGCATAAGCGGTATTAGATACAAATCTAGAGAGCTATGATGGAAATGCTCTGACAACTCGTATACTGGTAATTGGTCAGCTGTTTCGCTGTGACAACTCGTACATTGGAGATTGGTGAGCTGTGTCGTCGTCAGATGTAAATGACGGCATTTAACACAAAAGACTAGCCTGTAAGGCCCGATGTCGACCCAGCATCAACTTCCCACAAAATGCCAACATATATCAAAGACCAAAAGGTCTGTACAGGGGGTGGGCCTCGGGGAGGAAACGTCCACCAGCAGAATCTCGCCATATACAGGATAAAATTACAACACATATAAGGGAAGTGGGAAGAGGTGCCGACATACTGACTGCGTCACATGAGTTCACAGAATAGTCTTCTGATTATCTAGAGAATGGTGTATCTCAATCACGCTTTGATTGTGACTGTTCATATGAGCACCATGAGGATCTTGAAGTACATGGGTTCATACGGTTCCTAGCCCCGGGTTAAGCGGAATTAGACACAAGTTGCGAAACGTAACCCCATAGATCTTGCACGCTACGTTCGTATTTTGCTATCAGCATGCGATATGTATCGCCAAATTTGAGAAACTTTGAGTGGAGGCGCTTGGAGGAATAGCCCTGTTTTATAAGCTTGTGCAACAATGTTTTGTGACGTTGATTGACATCGTCACAATTAACACAGGATCTAGCAAATGCTACTAGGCGAGATATGTATACGCCATATGCAGGTCCCACTGGAATATTACTGTCCAGAAAAGGATAGTTTACGATGTCGAAATTGTAATCATCTCTTTGTCATAAAGTCGACGAGAGAGAATGCCCACTTCATTTCTGTAGAGATATAGATCTAAATATGATATGCCAGTAGGGCTATTTGTAGTTTCCTTCAAATCCAGTGAAGGTGGATATATATCCTTCACTGCGTCATTTATGTAGCGATTATCCACAGCGAGAAGGTCGTCTATATAGCGTTTGGTGAATGAGAAGGAACGGGCTTTGAATGGATCGGTTTTTGAAAGCGCCTGCATATAGTCATATTCATAAGAGAACATATACAGGTCAGCCAACAGGGGTGCGCAATTGGTACCCATTGGAATACCTATATGCTGTTGATATATTGTGTTGCCAAATTTCACATAGATATTTTTAATGAGAAATTCAAGCAACTCTATAAACAAAAAACATCCCATGAATGATATCTCTTGTATGTAGTAGAGCTAAAGAATGCTTTATGGCTTCTGACATTAATATATCTACGATCAGTTTTCTTGAACACAGATACTATTAATGAACTTAGACAGTCAATAAGGTCCTGATGAGGGATTGTAGTATAGAGAGTCGAGAAATCCCATGTGGATACATGTCTGTACGGTATGTTACCTTTAGCATCAAGTTCCTCCGTAAGACATTTTGAGTTTTTTAATATCCACATACATTCAACGCCAGAGTTTTTAGAAATAGTGGCGCAATACCTTTCCCAAAATGCTTTTACCTCTTGAAGGGCCCTCGTCAATAGGGTTGAAAGAAGCTTGGTGGTGCAGCTTCTAGAACCAGCTATGAATCTAGCTTTGTATGGTGATTTATGCATTTTGAGAGTCCAGTATACTTTTGGTGTGTCGTTTTGATTGGTTGGAAGACAAATACCTCTTTCCCTGAGAAACGTTTTGTGACTGTTAAATAAATCTTCCAGAGTAAATGAAGTTTGGGAGTAAGTAGACGTATTTGATGATGATAGGTCTACACACAATTCTTTAACCAGCACCTGGTAATAGTAATATTTACATATGAATATTATATTATTTGGAGCTTTGTCTGCTGGGACAATGACGAATTTACTCTTGAGATTTGCAAGAACTTCTTGCGAATTGAGGTTTCTCAGTACTTGTTTTGCTTGGGGAAGAGTACTTCTGTCAATATGGCGGATTGTTTCAACGACCTTGCTTTTGGTGAGGTCCAGCCAATCAGCGAGTATGTAGGTTCAACTTTTTCTCGCTTCGACCAATCAATAACGTACTGTTCCAATGCAGACAGGACTATCTTCTGGTCAGCCTTCAGATATATTCTTCTCGGCTCTCTATATTTAGGTCCTTTCATCAGGAGTAACTTCAGATCCTTATCACTCACCACATCAAGGTCACCGGTCACAGCATGTTTGCATGGTGTATAGATAAAGTTCGACGATTCACAATCACAACAATAGCCTCCTGGCGTGTATAAATTCCAGTCAAACTCCCTGACAGCATTGGAGTAATTGAATATTTTGGTGGCTATAGATTTAGTATACCTATATGAAATGCAAGGAGGTTCTGTGAACTTAAAATAGTTTGGTACAGCGTTGCGTACCTCTGGATCATTCAGGATTCGAGGTAAATTAATAATGTCCAGTCCTTTATCTAAGTAGTTGAGTTTCAAGAAAAGCCGATCTTGAGATGTTTCGATTATGTTCACTGGACGATACAACCGAAAATACGCTATATCTTGACATACTTTACTGATTTTTGGTGGTATTATATTTCCTGAAGACGCAGATTGTTGTATATCTCTGGCTATTCGATCTAAAGCTCTCAGAGGTAACGCATACAGAACTGTATGTAAGCTATGTATACTATTGTGTGTGTTAGATAAACCTACTAAATAATTTAAAGTGATATGATCGTCGAACTATTAAACTTTCGCCAACCATGGCTGCGATGCCTCCGTTGATGGGGTTTAAATAGCTGCGTAATGTCGGATATATTTGAACGGCGGTTTGTAGCATTGCCGAACCCACTGACATTATCATTTAAACCAAACGGAAACACCTACCCAAGTTCTAGCATCCAGAATAATTCCCGCTCTCGGATTTTTCTCTCAAATCCAAAGGGGGAGTCATTGGTAGATGGAGAGACGACGTCTATGATCTGAATACTAAAGTTATCCCAGCCATGATCGGGTCCAGAAAAATGCTTAGCTATGAGCAATTGTTTTTTCGTAACGGATTTTCTGTGACCGTTCACCCTAAGATGGAGTCTTTGGGTGGTTTTGCCAACATACTGTTGACCACACTTCTTACAAGAAACTAAATAAAAACAGTTTGTAGTAGAACACTTAAGATCAACGTACGAATTAACGGAATATGAGTTACCAGTTAGCGCGGAACTAAATGAAGCAGAAGTATTAAAGAGTGGACACGTGAGACACCCACGATGTCCACACTTAGAAATCTTGAAATTAGTACATGTAGAATTCGGTGCTAAACAATCGTCAAGCGTGATATTACAAGGTTTGATGTCATGACCTTGCTTTGCTGTCAGAAATATGTCTGTCATTTGGATTGCATTTCGAACTGTTAGAGACTCGGATCTGTCTTATAATTATTTTCTTTGTTACTTTCATTATGAGTGTAGGGATGTGCAGGGGCCCGGCCTCGGGGACAACTTGTCCACCAGCAGAATCCAGGCATACACGGAATAAAAATACAAGCGTCAAGAAATTATCTAGAGAATGGTGTATCTCAGTCACGCTTTGATTGTGACTTCATATGAGCACCATGAAGATCTTGAAGTACAAGTACCAAAAGGTCTGTACAGTGGGCGGGCCTCGGGGACAAAACGTTCACCAGCAGAATCTCGCCATATACAGGTAAAAATTACAACACATATAAGGGAAGCGGGAAGAGGTCCCGACATACTGACAGAGCCACATGACTTCACAGTATAGTCTTCCGGTTAACCTATTCTAAAGCACATACCAAGCACAGATGATAAGGTCGATGATTTCAGTCATTTGTGGAAACTGGCATGACCATGCCAGCCCATAATGAGTTTATCATATTCGCAGATGGCCACAAATAGGCCTACATGGGTCATGGGAATACCTGAAAGAAAAATGACCAACAAAGAAACCTTTACAGAAACTGTGATTGGCTGGATTTTTCTTTCAATTTTTTTTCACAGGCCAATGAAGTTGCTGGATTTCTGTTTGAGAATCTGAATTGACCAATCAAACTGGAAGATATCCCGTGATACACTTTCCTTTGTATAAAACTCCATCCGGCCGGATTTGTTTTGAATACCAACAGCGCCTTGAGTGACAACGCCGCACAGCAAGAACATCCAGAATCAGAATACTCGACCCTAGACCACACCAGACACGTTACCCCTTAGATGTCACCAAACTGACGCCTCAACACAGAATATGATCCTTTGACTTTCACGCAATATAGGACGTAGACCTGCCGTTCTGTACCCCAATACACACTCCAAGCAATTGTTACAGGCACAGATTTCTGGAAGGACCCACCCTGTTCCCAAGGGCGTCGTTAGGGAAGTCGCCTCGAAGAATCCTGAAGACGCCCTGGTTCTACCAGTTCTTTCTGGACGGCTTTGTGCGTACTATGGGGTACCAAGACAAAGGAATCATCCACGCGATTATAACACATATTTATCAGTATAATAACCAATAACAACAGACTTAACGACGTGTACATAGCGACTCTTCTCTACTAGTGTTTATATTTCCTCATTGTTATTGTTATTCATTATTTATTTTAATATCTAGCGCTGCAAAAGATCTTAAATTAACGAAGAGATGTACCGTGAAATTAAAACAAAACATTGAGTTGATGGGCCGCGAAATCCGTATGGGAAGCGGCCCTTAAACTACAATTTCAATCAATTAATTTGTTTTGAGCATAGAACTATCCTACGTTGCTGAGTGGGGGTATGCAATGAGCACTCT
Source organism: Hanleya hanleyi (assembly GCA_036873755.1). Lineage (NCBI taxonomy): Eukaryota > Metazoa > Mollusca > Polyplacophora > Lepidopleurida > Hanleyidae > Hanleya > Hanleya hanleyi. The sequence continues at coordinate 31,481 of JAVTVY010016484.1, read as the reverse complement.
TTGTATATCAAGCAGCAAAGGAACATAGGCTATTATCCACTCTTTTTTGCATGGTAGCATGCAAAGAAAAATCAAAGAATCTGTATGCTGTAAAACAGGTAGTTTTCGCATTCATTGAACTTTCGGGTATTTCGCTAGTGAAAATATTCCCTAAAGTTACATGCTCTCGAATGAAACGTGGGATTGGCGCCATGCCTCAAATAGTCCAACAAAGGAAATGTACGAATACCACGGATTTTTGATTGATAAAACGTTTAATAAATTTCAATAAATAGTATTTTAAGAGCACTATCACAAATCTTTAAATAATGAAACAGAGGATGAACAAGTTGTGTACAGAAAAGTCAGGCCATTCTATACACCAACTGTCTATGTCTTCGAAGCGTAAGAATTTTCGCCTGAGCCGATGCTAGGGAATATTTGATATAGTTTCCAAGTGAACATCTGGAATACAAGCGCGGCTGAAATACCAAGGCTACGTCTTAGTAATAATAAAACCTTGATATTCCACCGTATTCTAGTCTGAGGAAGGCTTTCCTGTGAAGTCATATGACTTTTAAGTCGCCAGACGGCGTCATTTTTCCACCTCTTATATACATGTAGTGCAATAATTCGAAGGCATATGTAATGCACACTTTTTTATAACCCTTAGTAAGATTCCTTGTTATATTACCAGAAGAATGACTGAACGCTTGGTATTAAAACTTGAAACTTGATATAGTTCCTGTTATGTTGAACAAAGATACACGGATTATGTGATCCACTTACCTAATAATATGACATTCATGTTAGTAGGTATTATAGCCAAGTAATAGTCCAGCTATATCGGTATCTTCGTGGTGCTGGCGTGGCGAGCAACAACTAACATATCCGGTGTAAAGAAGAGTCTGGCTGACATTATGGACTACGTGTTACTCTCAGTTGCTGGTGATCAGTGAACTCGACCGTTGACCTCAATCTTGGTGCCCGACACATCGCTTCCCACTAATGCATCACAAAACGTGATTATCAGTGGTTTCCTGTCTTGACTTTCGGTCTTGACCTTAGCTTGAGATATTCCTGAAGTTTGATCATTATCTACATCCTTAGACTGGAGAATGACATGTTTTCGATAATTTCCTGTACTTGGCATATTGTCTGCCATTGATGTATCGACCCAAATAAAAAGGAATTTCGGAGACATTCAATTTCTTGATATTTGACATCCTGACCTCATTGTGGTACGCGATATTTGTTTAGCGTCATAGTCATCATGATGAAAATTGAGAGAAAGCAAATTGGTTGAAAAGTCAGGCAACTGAATTACGAAAGTCGAAAAGAGAAGGCCTTCCTTGATCGCTGGCATGAAAACCAAGAAATCATCGAATTTGTATTCCATAGGACTTCGCCAGCTATAGCCGATGTAGTTCGAAAATGAATAGAACTTTGTGTTAAGGACGAGAAGGGTACCTTCGGAAATGTAATACTTGCAAAGGCCTAATATAAGCGAAATGAAAGTAAAATGACATAATTATACTAGGTCAAGTGTGATGTTGCATATATATGTATAAAGTTCAACACCATTATTACGTTAGTGTATGGCCAGGAGTGATATTGCATCTAATTCCAGTCCATAATTCGGTACAAGTATATGCCATGCACAATTTGATCCGACAGAGACACAAGCGAACATAGATACAACTCTACCAGTGTGTGTTATTTATGGCCAACTTTTGAGAATTAAGTAATGACAATGGAAGCGTTTGGTGATAATGTATTGTGGAATGAATTCCCATTATTTGCTGTTCCGATAAAAAGGAGTTAGAAGGCCTTAGTGTATACGTTATTTTTCAAAATGAGATCGAAGATGGAATGGAATTTGACATGATAGATCTTTATGATAAATCCAGAGCTGGGTGAATGTTTGACTGTTTATCCTTCACACACTCAGTATGTCAAATGTACATACTATTGTTGGTTCATCCCTCATGTAAGAAGTCACGAGAGAAGCTATAGCTACATGTTCTGACATTCAGGGGTGGGTGGGTGGTGGGGCGATGGTTAGGTGGTAGTTTGAACTAATATTTGATTTGGTGGAGTTAGTTCCCTTCACATGCTACACACGACCAAGGTGGCGCTGATTTTCAATCAATACACAAGCTGGTTCCCGACTCAACCACGTAGGTGGGCTACCTCGACAGACTCAGAAAGATGGTTGGAAATCGGAAACAGCTTAGGCCAAGATTTGAAAAAATATGAACCCTAAATATGGGTGCAGAAAGTGGTGGGTACTGTAATCCACTGCAAAGATTATCTCAACACAAAGTACATGACAAAACAAATCGTCTGCTCAAGAGACAGGTAGATTCTCACGGATAACGTACAACAACAACAACAACAGGTACTGTACACCGCACGTAGTAGTTCAATCATGAACGTCGCTCGTCTGGGCTCTCTCCAGGAGAGAGCCCAGACGAGCGACGTTCATGATTGAACTACGCACGTAGATCTCAACAGAGCGCCGAATCCCATCATTTTTTTGTCAGCTTCACTGTGTTATCTCCAGCGCTAAATTGCTGGCATCGATTTGGGGTAATAAACTATAATTGACAAAGGATGTACTGCAACTTGTATTATCACTCTTGCCCCATACGCACGACCCTTTCTCTTCTTTTGCAGTGTAACTGCGTAACTTGAGGTATAGGCCTCTCTGTGACAGTGTAGCTTCGTTAGAGGCTTTCTCTCTTTGTTAGCGTAACTGCTTATGTCCAGCATGTCCAGGGATAAATCCTTGCTCTTTTTCTGACAGCGTAAATGCGTAAGTTCAGGTGTAGCTCTCTTTCTGTGACAGCGTAACCACATAATTTCTGTGATGAACCATCTCTTTTTACTTAGCGTAAATGCGTAACTTCGTCAGACTCTTTCTCCCTTTCCACAGCGTAACTGTGGATATAGACCTCTCTGTGAACATCTAACTTCGTTAGACACTATCTCTCTTTGTCAGCCAAACTGCTCTTCTTCTAACAGCGTAACTGCGGGTGTAGACCTCTCTCTGTGACGGCGTAAGTGCGTAATTTCACTGATGGACCATTATTTTTTACTCAGCGTAAATACGTAACTTCATCAGACCCTTTCTCTCCTTTTCCAGCGCGTAACTGCGTAACTTGAGGTATAGGCCTCTCTCTGTGACAGCGTAAGTGCGTAATTTCACTGATGGACCATTATTTTTTACTCAGCGTAAAGGCGTAACTTCATCAGACCTTTTCCCTCCTTTTGCAGCGTAACTGCGTAACTTGAGGTATAGGCCTCTCTGAGACAGTGTAGCTTCGTTAGAGGCTTTCTGTCTTTGTCAGCGTAACTGCGTAAGTCCAGGGATCAATCCTTGCTCTTTTTCTGACAGCGTAACTGCGTAACTTCAGGTGTAGGTCTCTCTCTGTCACAGCGTAAATGCGTAATTTCACTGATGGACCATTATTTTTTACTCAGCGTAAATGCGTAACTTCATCGGACCCTTCCTCTCCTTTTGCAGCGTAACTGCGTAACTCGAGGTATAGGCCTCTCTGAGACAGTGTAGCTTCGTTAGAGGCTTTCTGTCTTTGTCAGCGTAACTGCGTAAGTCCAGGGATAAATCCTTGCTCTTTTTCTGACAGCGTAACTCCAGGTGTAGACCTCTCTCTGTGATAGCGTAAGTGCGTAATTTCACTGATGGACCATTATTTTTTACTCAGCGTAAATGCGTAACTTCATCAGACCCTTTCTCTCCTTTTGCAGCGTAACTGTGTAACTTGAGGTATAGGCCTCTCTGTGACAGTGTAGCTTCGTTAGAGGATTTCTCTCTTTGTCAGCGTAACTGCGTAAGTCCAGGGATAAATCCTTGCTCTTTTTCTGACAGCGTAACTGCGTAACTTCAGGTGTAGGTCTCTCTCTGTGACAGCGTAACCACATAATTTCAGTGGTGAACCATCTTTTTTTACTCCGCGTAAATGCGTAACTTCGTCAGACTCTTTTTCTTTCCACAGCGTAACTGGGGATATAGACCTCTCTGTGATCGTGTAACTTCATTAGAGGCTATCTCTCTTTGTCAGCGAAACTGCTCTTCTTCTAACAGCGTAACTGCGTAACTCCAGGTGCAGACCTCTCTCTGTGATGGCGCAAGTGTGTAATATCACTGATGGACCATTATTTTTCACTCAGCGTAAATGCATAACTTCATCAGGCCCTTTCTCTCTTTTTGCTGCGTAACTGCAGGTGTAGACCTGTGTTTGTGACCGCGTAACTGGTTTTCTATTTTGTCAATGTAATTGCGTACCTCCAGCTGTGGATCTCTCTCTGGGACAGCGTAACGGCGTAACTTCGTCAGGGAATGTCCCTTATTTGTCTGTGTAACTGGGTCTAGGGATAAATCCATCCTCTCCCTTCTTGGCGTAAGTGCGTAACTCCAGTCCTAAATCCCTTTTATGTTAGGCCATTGTCACTTGATTGGTTGTTTAGCATTACGGTACCTTGATTTTTTAAATACGCATGATAGATGCTAAAAATTAATTATTATTAATTATTAAATTGCAAACAAGTTGTATACGAATTTGAGGAAAATGAGTAAATATTACTCATGAGAATGTAAATCCCTCATATATTTTAATTATTTGCCCTCAAAATGTAGATGAGGGCTGGTCATCCAATCATGTGACAATGGCCTTTAGCGTAACTGCATAACTTCAGCCCTGAATCCTTTCTCTTAATCTCCACGTAACTGCGTAACTTTCTCAGATAATTTCTCTTCTGCTCATCGTAAGTCACAGCCTAAGCTTACAGTCAATAGTGCATCAACAGTAACCAGGGATTATCAGATATAGATCTTTAATGATTCTGAATAAATTCAAAATGGTCACCAAGTGTGTTTCCGAACAATCAGAGAAAACTGGTTCTGTCATTCGTTGTCTCTTCATGCATCGATGATGTTTACCAAGTTTCATAATGAACACTTAAAGTTTCCAAAGATATAGATCATTAATTATTTTGCATAAATTAAAAATGGTTGCCAAGATTTCTGCCCAATCAGAGAAACAACTTCTGTCATTCATCCTATGTCTCTTGATGTATCAATGAGGTATAGTAAATTTTACATCAAGCACTTGAACGATGTCAGCGATAGAGATCATAAATGATTTTGGCGGATTCCATGCAAAACTGTACCACCAACTCCCATTTCTGTCCGTCCTTGACGGAATAGGACATTAGTAACACCAATAACTTGGAAGACATCATAAACAAACAAAGTTCCCTGTACCTTATTATCTAAAATGTGTCAATGAATTGCATAAGATGAAAATAAACAAGTGCCCCTATGAATTATTTGTACAGTTTTTAGTTTAGCGGAACAAAACACAAATGACATTAGTAACATTTGTGTTACTAATGTCAGTTGTCCGTCAAAATCTATTTGAAGAAATGTACAAGAAATTTCTTATAACAGAAGCACTTGCATATGCTCAGTGGAATTAGGCCAAGCATATTGATATATCTGTACCATTGTCAGTGTATGTCGTCACCCATGCTGTAATATTGAGCCTTTTCAAAAAAGTTCTAATGTCCTTTCCATCAAGGGAGTTGGACGGAAATTACATTAGAAACGTTTTTTAAATGCTCATAGTATTGATGTATTGGTATTTAATACACTGGCAATGGTACATATATCTCAAGGTCAAGCTAGTACCACTGTAAATCTTTAATTGAATAATTTAATTGACATAAATTGTTTTGTGGTGAATATTATAAATAAAGTTGGATGGACATATGACAGAACAAATGACATTAGTAACATTTACATTTCTGTCTCTCTATTATACTGCAGATAAGAAATGGGCAGTGTAAAACTGTTTATATTCAGATATGCATACATTACACAACATTTGTCATCTTAGCTTTCTAAGGGCATTTCACGTTTCACTTAACACTACCCTTAGATTTTCGCTGTGATTCGGCATGTATTTCACATGGCGCCATCTATCTAGAGGGAGATAATCCAGTTCGAAAGTTGTTCCCAAAGCATGAGGTCAAATGTCGGCCCCATTTAAACGAGCCAATGAAATTATCTGTATTCAAATATTTCTCACACATGCAAACATGTCAGTTTCACGAGGCGCAAGACTGGGGGAGTCTACGCGAGACCAAAACGAAGTTGTGCAAATTAGCTATTTTATTTCTCACTCTAGTGGAGCATGCTTCTTTGTTTATCTTAAGAAACAAACGGCCTAACATATTTGAAAACAAAATAAAATCGGTGGCAGACCACAGGAAAATGATACGCTTTTTATTTTGTGATGGGGGCACTTCGAGGCCCACCATGGGATCATTTCAATCAATCGCTTTCTGGAGGTGTGTCTTCGTTGTATGAATGTGATTGCACCGATGTCGGATGTAACGGGGCCAGTCGGATGTAACCATTTGGGAAACGCCCTATTACACTCAGATAGCACCCGTTACCGCATGGCTACGAGCAGAAGTTTCTACGTATGATCGTGCCATGCGTTCGGATGATGAACATTTGTGTGATTAGCAAACACAGTACAAGACACAGGAGTCAGTTTTTTAACATTTTTAATGTTACAAATGTCATTTTCCGGTGAGACAGACAATTTGACGGAAAGTGGTATAGTTTTACGTGGAATACGCCTTTTACATAAGTTCAAGATCGCTGTCCATCCTTCCCACCGTTAAATCCTACTCACTCACATCACTCACCCTTCCCACCACTCAGGGGAACTCATGTAATTTATTCATTACAAGTCTCTTGATACATCGATGCTGTATACCAAGTTCCGTATAGAACACTTAAATGGTACCAGAGAAATAACATCATTAAAGTTTTTGCATAAATTTAAGATGGCTGCCAAGGTACCGAAATAAGGTAAAAAACTACACTAAGAAACTTTTAGTAAAGCGGTTGATATTTGGCTCGCTGTCCGGGTTGCATACTCAACTCTCTCTCCGGCACTGAAGAGCAGTATGCAGGAGAGAAGAGCAGGAACTATTAATTCACAAACCAGATGACATCATAATTCTTCTTCAACAGTATCAGAGATAGAGATCATAAATGATTTTGCATAACTTAAACATGGCTGCCCATCCTTCCTGCCACTCAGAGGACCTGATTTGGTTATTCAACTTTCATATAGAACACTTAAATGGCCCCCAATAGGGTGAGGCACGAGTCTTGTACCATGTCTGTTGCCACAAGGGGAAGTTTAATTTCCTCTACATGATGGCTGCATGTACATGGATAGTCACACATGTCCAGCTAACCATATCGCAGATAGTATATCATCGCTATATGACCCAAATGGTGTTGAACGCGACGTTAAATCCCCAACTCAGTCAGAGATATATCATTAAAGATTTTGCATAAATAAAAGATGGCCTCCAAGGTGTTGAACGCTATGTTAAACCCCTAACTCACTCACTCAGCGATACACATCATCGATTCATGCAAAATCTTTAATGATGTACATCTCTGAATGCGTGAGTTAGGGGTTTAACATCACGCGGAATCACTCTACAAGAGACTGTCTTTAAAGTGTATTATACTTCGCACATGCGCTTGTTGTACCTAGAAGAACTATGATGTCATCTGGTTTGTGTTTGATAGTTCTTACTCTTCTCCCCTGCACATCGCTCTTCAGTGCCGGAGGGAGACTTGAGAATGCGGGGAACCCAGCAAGCGAAATATCAACCTCTTTAATACTGAAAACCTAAAAGTTTCTTAGCATAGATTCTTACCTCATTTCGGTATGCTTTCATACCTGGCAGGTATACCGAAATGAGGTAATAATCTATGCTAAGAAACTTTCAGCTTTTTCAATATTAAACTGGTTGATATTTCTCTTGGTGGGTTTACTGCATACTCAAGTCTCCCTCCGGCACTGAAGAGCGGTGTGCAGGGGAGGAGAGCAGGACTTACCAGAGACAAACCAGATGATGACATAGTTTTTCTAGGTAAAACAAGCACATGTGCGAAGTATAAATAGACTTTAAAGACAGTCTCTTGTAGAGTGATTCCGTGGTTGAATGGATAGAGTGGTTCGCTATTGTCACGAAGGTCGTGAGTTCGGGGACAGACTGAAGATACAGCCTGTTACCTGGAAATAGAGTCCAAAGTTTCTTGATGTATCGATGATCTATGCCACGTTTCACACTGAACAGCGAAATGGTATCTCAGATACACAAGATTAATGGTTTCGCATAAATTAAAGATGGCCACCATAGTTTTCACCCAATCGGATCCAGACAATAATTGCTCCTATCGGCCATCAGCTGGATAACCATATCATTGACCTTGGCCTATTTTATCACGGTCAAATTCTAGTTGTTGCAGTTTCTGTAGGGATATGGCTTGGCTGTTCAAATGTACACTACAGTACTTTATTGAAACCTATTCAACTTCATCAAAACGTACTATTTCATCAAGGTAGGTCAAATTCTAGTTAATACAATGTTTTGATGGGTTACACTCATATATACATGTAGGCTGAAAAATGATGCACACGTGTATATTTAAGCCCTTTACCGTCTGTGCTGATAACTCCAAATGCTCTTACATCATATGTTGCATACATATGCAGTACAGTGACAAGATGGCGATTAGTCAAAAGCTTTGGCAGCCATATTGGATTGACCTAATTTGAAATAAAATTATCTGGAGAAATGGCAGAACTATGATGAGCAAAATGGAAAGGGTCTAATAAAGTTACGCAGAGCAAAATTCAATGGTTCATGGATGAAGTTATGCAGTCACGCTGTCCGCGTGCAAAGAGGTTCACAGCTGAACTTGCGCAGTGACGCTGTCAGAAAAAGATGTCTACGGTACACTTAAAATTACGCAGTTACGCTCTCAGTAAAAGAGAGGTCTAGAGCCAAGTTACACAGTTACGCCGAGCAAAACAGAAAGGGTCTGACGAAGTTACGCAGTTACGCTGTCAGTAAAATGAATTGGTCCATCGATGGAGTTACGCAAAATCACTGATAAAAAGAGAAAGGGTTTGACGAAGTTACGCAGGTACGTTGAGGGAATAAATAATCCATCGCCGAATTTACACAGTTACGCTGTCAGAAACAGATGTCTACGGTACACCTAAAATTACGCAGTTACGCTCTCAGTAAAAGAGAGGTCTAGAGCCAAGTTACGCATTTACACCGAGCAAAAGAGAAAGGGTCTGATGAAGTTACACAGTTACGCTGTGAGTAAAATGAATTGGTCCATCACTGGAGATACGCAGAACTTTACGCTGAGAAAAAGAGAAAGGGTTTGACGAAGTTACGCAGCCACGTTGAGGAAATAAATAATCCATCGCCGAATTTACACAGTTACGCTGTCAGAAACAGATGTGTACAGTGCACCTAAAGTTACGCAGTTACGCTCTCAGGAAAAGAGAGGTCTAGATCCAAAATTACGCAGTTACGCTGCCAAAACAGAAAGGGCCTGACAAAGTTACGCAGTTATGCTGAGCAAAAAGGAAATGGTCCTTCGACGAGGTTACGCAGTTACGCTGTCAAAAAGAGAGATCTATATCTGGAGTTACGCAGTTACGCTATCAGAAAAGAGGAATTGATTTATCCCTGGACTTACGCACTTACGCTGCCAAAAAGGGAAAACCTCTAATCATATGCTATTTGTGAAGAGCAAAACAGAAAGGGTCTAATAAAGTTACGCAGAGCAAGAATAAATGGTCCATGGATGGAGTTACGCTGTCCGCATACAAAGACGTTCACAGCTGAACTTGCGCAGTTACGCTGTCAGAAAAAGATGTCTATGGTACACCTAAAATTATGCAGTTACGCTCTCGGATCAAAGAGAGGTCTACAGCCAAGTTACGCTTTTACGCCGAGCAAAAGAGAAAGGGTCTGACGAAGTTACGCAGTTACGCTGTCAGAAAAGAGGAATTGATTTATCCCTGGACTAACACACATACGCTGACAAAAAGGGAAAGCCTCTAATCAAATTATGCTATTTATGATGAGCAAAACAGAAATGGTCTAATAAAGTTACGCAGAGCAAGAATAAATGGTCCATGGATGGAGTTACGCAGTTACGCTGTCCGCATGCAAAGAGGTTCACAGCTGAACTTACGCAGTTACGCTGTCAGAAAAAGATGTCTATGGTACACCTAAAATTACGCCGTTACGCTCTCAGTAAAAGAGAGGTCTAGAGCCAAGTTACGCATTTACGCCGAGCAAAAGAGAAAGGGTCTGACGAAGTTATGCAGTTACGCTGTGAGTAAAATGAATTGGTCCATCACTGGAGATACGCAGAACTTTACGCTGAGAAAAAGAGAAAGGGTTTGACGAAGTTACGCAGCTACATTGAGGAAATAAATAATCCATCACCGAATTTACAGTTACGCTGTCAGAAACAGATGTCTACGGTGCATCTAAGGTTACGCAGTTACGCTCTCAGGAAAAAAGAGGTCTAGAGCCAAGTTACGCATTTACGCCGAGCAAAAGAGAAAGGGTCTGACGAAGTTACGCAGTTACGCTGTGAGTAAAATGGATTGGTCCATCACTGGAGATACTCAGAACTTCACGCTGAGAAAAAGAGAAAGGGTTTGACGAAGTTACGCAGCTACGTTGAGGAAATAAATAATTCATCGCCGAATTTACACAGTTACGCTGTCGGAAACAGATGTCTACGGTGCACCTAAAGTCACGCAGTTACGCTCTCAGGAAAAGAGAGGTCTACATCCGAAATTACGCAGTTACGCTGAGCAAAACAGAAAGGGTCTGACAAAGTTACGCAGTTACGCTGAGCAAAAAGGAAATGGTCCTTCAACGAGGTTACGCAGTTATGCTGTCATAAACAGAGATCTATATCTGGATTTACGCAGTTACGCTTTCAGAAAAGAGGAATTGATTTACATGTATCCCTGGACTTACGCACTTACGCTGACAAAAAGGGAAAACCTCTAATCAAGTTAATGCTATTTGTGAGGAGCAAAACAGAAAGGGTCTAATAAAGTTACGCAGAGCAAAAATAAATGGTCCATGAATGGAGTTACGCAGTTACGCTGTCCGCATGCAAAGACGTTCACAGCTGAACTTACGGAGTTACGCTGTCAGAAAAAGATGTCTATGGTATACCTAAAATTACGCAGTTACGCTCTCGAGTCAAGGAGAGGTCTAGAACCAAGTTACGCATTTACGCCGAGCAAAAGAGAAAGGGTCTGACAAAGTTACGCAGTTACGCTGAGCAAAAAGGAAATGGTCCTTCTATGAGGTTACGCAGTTACGCTGTCATAAAGAGAGATCTATATCTGGAGTTTAACGCAGTTACGCTGTCAGAAAAGATGAATTGATTTATCCCTGGACTTACGCTGACAAAAAGGGAAAGCCTCAAATCATGTTATGGTACATGTATTTGTGAGGAGCAAAACAGAAAGGGTCTAATAAAGTTACGCAGAGCAAAAATAAATGGTCCATGGATGGAGTTACGCAGTTACGCTGTCCGCATGCAAAGACGTTCACAGCTGAACTTAAGAAGTTACGCTGTCAGAAGAAGATGTCTATGGTACACCTAAAATTACGCAGTTACGCTCTCGAGTCAAGGAGAGGTCTAGAACCAAGTTACGCATTTACGCCGAGCAAAAGAGAAAGGGTCTGACAAAGTTACGCAGTTACGCTGAGCAAAAAGGAAATGGTCCTTCTATGAGGTTACGCAGTTACGCTGTCATAAAGAGAGATCTATATCTGGAGTTACGCAGTTACGCTGTCAGAAAAGATGAATTGATTTATCCCTGGACTTACGCTGACAAAAAGGGAAAGCCTCAAATCATGTTATGGTACATGTATTTGTGAGGAGCAAAACAGAAAGGGTCTAATAAAGTTACACAGAGCAAAAATAAATGGTCCATGGGTGAAGTTACGCAGTTACGCTGTTCGCATGCAAAGAGGTTCACAGCTGAACTTACGCAGTTACGCTGTCAGAAAAAGATGTCTATGGTACACCTAAAATTACGCAGTTACGCTCTCAGTGAAAGAGAGGTCTAGAGCCAAGTTACGCATTTACGCCGAGCAAAAGAGAATGGGTCTGACGAAGTTACGCAGTTACGCTGTGAGTAAAATGAATTGGTCCATCACTGGAGACCAGCAGAACTTTACGCTGAGAATAAGAGAAAGAGTTTGACCAAGTTACGCAGCTACGTTGAGGAAATAAATAATCCATCTCCGAATTTACACAGTTACGCTGTCAGAAACAGATGTCTACGGTGCACCTAAAGTTACGCAGTTACGCTCTCAGGAAAAGAGAGGTCTAGATCCGAAATTACGCAGTTACGCTGAGCAAAACAGAAATGGTCTGACAAAGTTATGCAGTTACGCCGAGCAAAAAGGAAATGGTCCTTCGACGAGGTTATGCAGTTGCGCTGTCATAAAGAGAGATCTATATCTGGAGTTACGCAGTTACGCTGTCAGAAAAAGAGAGGGTTACAGCTGGAATTACGCAGTTACGCTGAGAAAAAGATAAATTAGGATCTGACTTGAAGTCCTGCGTTGTACTGTACTGTACCTGTATAGTTTCATCATGAGGCCTAATCTATAGTATGCTCCGTGGTGTCATCGACTGAGAGAATGCCTTGTGTATTATGAGCAACAATATACTATAATTGTAATATTGATCTGAAGTCCACTGCATGGCTGCCATTTCCATGTACTGCATGTACCAGCACTCCCGTGACTTCTTACATGAGGGAATGACCCTATTGTTACTCTGGTTAATTGTTCGATTCAGTTTGTACTCTGCCTCTTGTGGTGTTTGTGCAATAAATACTTGAACTTGAACTTGCGTTCGGATGATAGCCTAGGCGTCATCTTCTACCAACAGACGGCACTTAAAAGACGATTCAGTGCAGATAATTTGACGTCGTGCTAATATTGATAATCCACGTGCTCAGCTGCACTCGCCCAAAGGGGGATAGGCTATTCTGTATACTGCGATGCGACCATTGTAGATGAAGTAACGGGCCAATCAACACTAATCTATTAGGAAATCCACGGTTCACGCTTTAGTTGGAAGTCTTGGAATGTATTGGTAATTGTTAATTTGTTTTTCGTCCTTTTGAACATTCAAAGCTTGTTTGACATGCACCTATAACTGCCGTAGTATGAACTGGTCCCTTGGATGTAGATTTCGGACACGTGACTTTATTGATGGGTCAACCCATTTTTGTCATGGTACAGGGGGGCTAACTCGTAATAATATGAGAATACGTTCCTTTACACGATAAATCTCAACAATTCTGAAGTTTGCAGTATAGCAGAATAGAAATAACGGCTCGTTTACAGCGGTAAAACAATTAGGATAAATCGCGATCGAAAAGAACGAGTCTTCACTTTTGATCACTGAGGCCTACCTCCTCCGTGACCGAACTAATTAGACTCGTTCTCTGTGTGTCGATTTCGCACACGTGACTTCATTGATGGGACAATCCATTTTGTGTCATGGTGAAGGACTTGTGCGATATACCCGGTGCCAGATAAACATGCACATTTTCAACAACCATGAACCTTAATAAATATAAAAGAAACATAGTTTTAAACAAAATATATTTGAAGGAAAAATAAACCCATCATCTACCATTAAACATCCAAAAAGCCAGGAAAATGTAGGAAACAATGAAACTTTAAAGGCGGTCCGCGATGTCAGTGTATCCGACCTAACCTGTAAACTAAAGGACTTGAATTGGGTGAAATAAGGCACGGATTTCTATAAAATTTCACTGATCTATCCATGAATATTTTATTGTTATGCATGCTTGGATTAAATATTTTACACTCGGTATCAGCGAATAGTTTTGCACAGAAAGTAAAACTCCAGCGTCTTTTACCATCAGCGCAGTTTTTCGAGGTCGCGTAACTGCAATTGGGTGGAACGCGGTCTGCTATGCAAGATGGTCAAGGTATCGCCTTTGGCTCACAAATTGGTTCGCTTTGAACTTGACTTTCAAACATATGTAAAAAGATTGGAAATGTTGACCAGCTTTCGAATCACAGCAATGCAAGATAGCTTAAATTCGAGTTAAAGTGTCAACAATTTTGCAGTCCGACTCTGCCAATATATTGGGGTGGGAGTATAAAGTTCGAGATCTGTATTAAGTGTTCGATTTCAATATTTTAACAGCTTTCCAAACTCATTTGATCACCTACATTAGAAGTATGGGTTAATTGAGTTCACAGGAAAAAGATTTGACTTCTATTTTGTCATGGGGCACCTCGAAACCCACCAAGGGATCGTTTCACTCCATCTCTTTCTGGTGGTGTGTGTTCATTCTATGAATGTGATTGCACCCAGGTCGGATCTTACGGGACCAATCGGATGTGACCATTTGGGAAACGCCCTAATATACCCAGATGTCACCCGTCACCGCATGACTACGTACAGGAGTTTCTACTTATGTTTGTGTCGTTTGCATTATCACATTATTTGCACACGTTCTTGCTATATTTGCATCATAATATTTCACATTATTCCAGCTACAATATATCCAGGCAGTCTGGGTGAATGTTTCACTGTTTATCCTTCACACACTCAGGGTGTCAAATGTACATACTATTGTTACTCTGTTTAATTGTTCGATTTAATTTGTACTCTGCCTCATATGCTGTTTGTGCAATAAATACTTGAACTTGAACATGCGTTCGGATGCTAGCCTAGGCGTCATCTTCTACCAATAGACGGCACTTTATAGGCGATTCAGTGCAGATAATTTGACGTCGTGGTAATATTGGTAATCCACGTGCTCAGCTGCACTCGCCCAAAGGGGGATAGACTAATCTGTATACTGTGATGCGACCATTGTAGATGAAGTATTAGTAACGGGCCAATCAACACTAATCTAGGAAATCCACGGTTCACGCTTTAGTTGGAAGTCTTGGAATGTATTGGTAATTGTTAATTTGTTTTTCGTCGTTTTGAACATTCAAAGCGTGTTGACATGCACCGATAGCTGTCGTAGTATGAACTGGTCCCTTGGATGTAGATTTCGGACACGTGATTTTGTGGAAAAATGGTCATTGGATTTTATAGTGTCATTTTTAAGGACGCTGTGAGACCCTGCATCCAACTCTGTACATGTACAAATCTGTATAAAAAAAATGACGGTACTCTGCTCGAATTAACTATTTGGGATGAATGTTGGTCAGAGCAGTACGATGGATGAGTAAAAAGAGTCAGATGAGTCAAGTACATAGGGGGAGATAAATCTCGCAACTGTAGTAACTACAGGTATTAGTAACTTCGTGGATAGTAACTGTCCCTTTGACTATATTCATCCCATAACATGTACTGATCACAAGCTTGATGAGCTCCAGACGTGTATCCATAATTGTCGTATTGCTTCCATCTGTCGTACGAAGCGGGATAATCACGTTGCCTTGGAGACTCTTTGGGGGTGGACATACGTGTGTCATCATGGTATCGGGCATCGCGTTCCCAGTTGCGGTAGTGATCAGAAAAATCTTGACTGAGCACTGTGTTATTGCGTCTATCCTCACTACTGCGTTTGTCCCAGGCCATGTGTTTTCTAGTGAAAACACTAGACGGATGAATCACATAATATGCAAACAAGCTTATATCAGTCCTATTATTCTAGAACTATCCACAGCGTCCAATTCTATACTGCAATTACCACAACATCCCTAAATATGCAACACCGTGATAACGACGTATTCACCGTCACTGGATTTGACGAAAACTATTGATATGTTTTATGATTCATCATATCTGCTCCTTTGTATTTACTAAAAAAAATGAAATGGGTCTCTTGTCACAAGGAGAGCGATGGTTGCAGTTTCCATGAAGTCAAGTAATCCTATATTTTGGATAGCGATATTTCAGAAAGATCTACATCATTGCGTATACATTTTTACGCTGGCATAATTTACTGTAGCCTGTACGGGTAAAGGATGTGACGATTTCAATCAACCAGAAAGTGGCTAAGACGAAGGCTGAATGTTGAATGTCAGATCTGATGCTAGCTATACTACCGATATACATATTAAAGAGTTGGCAAAATATTTGTCGCTTATCCTGTGGGATTTCTGACAATACATGCCACAGGATCTCCATTCATAACCCAGGGGTTGAGAGACCGTGAGGATACCATGCGTAATGCAAGGGCACCAGGTGATCTTTTCTTATTCGTTTGGATATAGCAGTATTTGTAAGTGATAAGGATTTCATACACATTTGGAATTGGTACTAACTGTCATGCGAAATAGGTATTTCCAATATTGACGCGAATATTCTGTTATTGGCGACTGCTGAATATTGAATGTCGAATCTGACGCTTGCTATTTGCTGATGAAAACAATCTCATGTCTCTCCAACATCCTTGCATAAAAGGGTTATCGATGTTCGATAGACTGCCGTCGTCCGCTAAAAATTGCCCCTCGATAATCGAAAGGTGACCAGCCCACCAAGCTGTTGCTTGCAAATTGATCCATTTTCTCCAAGAATTGACATAGACCATTGCTGATGTGGCTAATGCTAGTGAGTTTGCAAACTTGTCCGGGAGGGGGTGGGGTGGGGTGGGGTGGGGTGGGTCATGTATCTCATTCTGTTCAAGTCGTTACTAGTGGCTGCGCGTCGGGTGTTTGATACACCTATTCTCTAATTACATAACCCACATTCGTTTATTTTACATGCATTCCCCAGCCGGAAAATTTTGAATCTTTACGCTTGATTCCCTGCATTTTGGCGGATTTTAATGTTAAAATGGGGTTTGATATCTCACATAATTTTCGTATTTTCAATCTACGAGCAAAAAGGGTGGTGCGTTCGCGCCACACGCACCATGGGTAGCGACGCCCTTCCTCAACGATCTTTGTTCGCTTGATCATCAATACAGTAAGAGTAAGAGAGTAAGAGTAAGAAACTTTATTTAGCGTCGGTATAATATACAAACCAGAAAACATTAGCTCTGAACGAGCTATTGACCGACAAACAAATGTATAATAACAATAAAAATGTAGAAATATATAAAAATGCAATGAATTTCCCCATGTGCGAATCAATCTATGGAACTCATTTTTGTCAGAGGCCGTCCGATATTAATTCGGTCAACTATTCCATATTCGGCTGGCCTCGTACCGAAATGAGTTCTTGCCGTACTTTGTGGTGTTAACTCTAGGTATATCAGTTAAATTTTGATATCTGAATGAATATTTTGTGTTTTTAAGCTTAATGGTGTCCTGTAAATACAGAGGGGACAGATTGTTTAGAATTTTGTAGACTTCAAAGCACATGATCTTTACCCTGTTTAAATGGAGTGTTGGTAAGTTGGCTTTTTCGAGTAGATAATTGTATGGGCTTTTGAATACAAGCGTCTAGTCCGTCATTCATCATTCAGCCGTCGTCCATTAAAGAATATCCGCGTCCATAATCCAAAGACCTATTCCATATCCATATAACAGTATTAGCACCAAATTCCAAAAAGATAATCATAGTATACATAAACATAGGCTAGTTTCCTGCAAGAAGCGGTCAACAGTTTTCAATGATGCCGACAAGACATCATGATGTTCCAAAAATATAAAATCCGTATCGCTGATCAGTATTCTTAATCCATAATAATCGTTCTGAATTCGTTATCTAGAGAATGCTGTATCTCAGTCACGCTTTGATTGTGGCTGTTCATATGAGCACCATGAGGATCTTGAAGTACATGGGTTCATACGGCCCTTAGTCCCGGGTTAAGCGGAATTAGACACAAGTTACGAAACGTAACGCCATAGATCTTGCACGCTACGTTCGTATTTTGCTATCAGCATGCGATATGTATCGCCAAATTTGAGAAACTTTGAGTGGAGGCGCTTGGAGGAATAGCCCTGTTTTATAAGTTTCTGCAACAATGTTTTGTGGCGTTGATTGAAATCGTCACAATTAACACAGGATCTAGCAAATGCTACTAGGCGAGATATGTATACGCCATATGCAGGTCCCACTTGAATATTACTGTCCAGAAAGGGATAGTTTACGATGTCGAAATTGTAATCATCTCTTTTGTCATAAAGTCGACGAGGGAGAATGCCCGCTTCATTTTTATAGAGGTATAGATCTAAATATGATGTGCCTGTAGGGCTGTCTGTAGTTTCCTTTAAATCCAGTGAAGGTGGATATATACATGTATCCTGCATATATGCGTCATTTATATAAAGGCATTGCCATCCAACAAAGAAGATCGGGTTCATAGCGTTTGGTGAATGAGGTTGAACGGGCTTTGAATGGATCGGTTTTTGAAAGCGCCTGCATATAGTCATATTCATAAGAGAACAGATACAGGTCAGCCAACAGGGGTGCACAATTAGTACCCATTGGAATACCTATATGCTGCTGATATATTGTGTTGCCAAATTTCACATAGATATTTTTAATGAGAAATTCAAGCAACTCTATAAACAAAGAAACATCCCATGAATGATATCTCTTGTATGTAGTCGAGCTAAAGAATGCTTTATGGCTTCCGACATTAATATATCTACGATCAGTTTTCTTGAACACAGATACTATTAATGAACTTAGACGGTCAATAAGGTCCTGATGAGGGATTGTAGTATGGAGTCGAGAAATCCCATGTGGATACATGTCTGTACGGTATGTGACCTTTAGCATCAAGTTCCTCCGTAAGACATTTTGAGTTTTTTAATATCACGATAAACAAATCTTAAAGCCCTATATTGCAGTCTTTCCATCTCGTCAGTGTTTTTCTTGCTGCAAAAGTGCACACCATTGGGCAGTAGTTAAAGTTTGACCGAATAAAACACTTGCAGATCAACAGTTTTGTTTGTGTCGATAAAAGGTGACTAAGTCGTGCCAGGACATTGATCTGACTATATGCTTTCTTGCATAAATTTGTAATGGGTTAGTCGAAAGTTAAGAGGTAGTTAAATTCAATTTGAGTCAATATTATGACATCCCCCTCGGTGAAAGAGCCCCGATACATAAAACAGCTATTATGGGATTGACATGGAGAGAACTACAAATTACAACACATATAAGGGAAGTGGGAAGAGGTGCCGACATACTGACTGCGTCACATGACTTCACAGAAGTCATTTCAAGCATAAAATATTATCATTTTAGTCATTTCAAGCATAAAATATTATCAATATCACGAAGTAATGGTAGAAATTTTGTGTGACTTTGCAAAATAGAAAATGTATGCGCATCCTAGTCTTAATTTTTGACGAGTAGATGACTAATTAAAATGGACAGGCGTCAGTAGCATTTACTAGACAGATTAAGGTCAATGATTTCAGTCATTTGTGGAAACTGGCATGACCAAGCCAGCTCATAATGAGTTTATCATATTGGCAGATGGCCACAAATAGGCCTACATGGATCATGGGAACACATGAAAGAAAAAACACAAAAAACCCCACAAAGGAACCTTCACAGAAATTGTGATTGGATGGATATTTCTTTCAATTTTCTTCATAGGCCAATGAAGATGCTGGATTTCTATTTGAGAATCTGAATTGACCAATCAAGCTGGAAGATATCCCGTGATACACTTTCCGTTGTCATTTGCGTACACTTCGCCATCCATAAGATGGCTTATGAATCGTGTGTCTCCATTATCACGGAGCGATATCCAGTACTTTACCGGATGCTGTGCGGCCTTCATCCGGCGGAGAACAGACTCGTTAAATCTGATAAATTACAGGCTTTCATACCACTTCTGAAACAGACATTGCCTGGGCTTACAAAATATATAGGTATGTATAACTTTCGTATTATCCAAGAGGTGTGGTGGATCTGAAATTTTGAACAAGTAGTTCATCACACGAAAATGGGGAGTTACGTTGGGGTTACGTCGGTAGACTTTAGCTGATTGGCTGACGAAGTCACGTGATATTGATTTATGGAAATTCCCTCCAACAGTTGCCGAAAGTAGGCTGAACATGGATACACACGATCCCAGGGTCAGTCTTACCGCGTATAGATGACCGAGATGGTTACAGGTTGTTTCCGTTGTATAAAACTCCATCCGGCCGGATTTGTTTTGAGCATAGAACTATCCTACGTTGCTGAGTGGGGGTATGCAATGAGCACTCTTTGTATATCAAGCAGCAATGGAACTCTTTCTTGCATGGTAGCATGTAGTGAAAAATCAAAGAATCTATATCCTGTAAAATATGTAGTTTTCGCATCCATTGAACTTTCGGGTATTTCGCTAGTGAAAATATTCCCTAAAGTTACATGCACGCGAATGAAACGTGGGATTAGGAAAACACTGGCACCATGCCTCAAATAGTCAAACAAAAGAAATGAACAAATACCACGGATGTTTGATTGATAAAATGTTTAATAAATTTCAATAAATGTGATATTAGGAGCACTGTTACAAATCTAAAAAAATTGAAATTATCCCCAAGCCGGGAGCTGAACTGAAACAGAGGATGAACAAGTTGTGTACAGAAAAGTCAGGCCATTCTAAACACCAACTGTGTATGTCGTCGTAGCGTAAGAAATTCCGCGTGAGCCGATGCTAGTGACCGTTTGATGACTTCATAGTTTCAAAGTGACCATCTGAAATAAAAGCGAGACTGAGATACCAAGGCATACATCAAACCTTGATATTTCATCGTATTCTAGTCTGAGGAAGGCTTTCCTGTGGAGTCATATGACTTTTAAGTCGCCAGACGTCGTCATTTCCCCCACCTCTTAGATAGTTCAATAAATCGAAGGCATATGTAATGCACACCTCCTTACAATCCTTAGTAAGGTCCCTTGTTATATTATCTGAAGAATGACTTGCCGGTTGAACGCTTGGTATTAAGACCCGAAACGTCTTTTATCTACTAACGGTGTTGTAACGGTCAGACATTGTTTAACGAATTGGTCACTCGAGAATTTACATAACTCGAATTATTTAAAAGTGAGAAATCGCAAATGTAGCCTGCCGTAAAAGAAACATGTTTTACAGTAAGTTCCTGTTATGTTGAACAAAGATACACGGATTATGTGATCCACTTACCTAATAATATGACATTCATGTTAGTAAGTATTATAGTCAAGTCAAGTAATAGTCCAGCTATATCTGTATGTCCGTGGTACTGGCGCAGCGAGCAACAACTAACATATCTGGTGTAAACAGGGGCGAAAGTGGCATTATGGACTACGTCATTAAAATGAAAATGAAGAGTTTTACGTGTTACTCTCAGGTGCTGGTGGTCAGTGACCTCGACTGTTCACCTCAATCTTGGTGCCCGACACATCGCTTCTCAGTAATGCATCACAAAACGTGATTTTCAGTGGTTTCCTGTCTTGACTTTCGGTCTTTTGACCTGAATAGGTTTTTGTTCGCCATTAGCTTGAGATATTCCTGACGTTTGATCATTGTCTACATCCTTAGACTGGAGAATGAAATGTTTTCGATAATTTCCTCTACTTGGCATATTGATCCGTGTAACCTTGCACAATTCAATTTTCGTTTTTTGTTTTTGGTTTCTCGAAATCAAAAATTGAAATTTGACCGTCAATTTTCAATTTTCGTTTTCGGTTTCTCAGAATCAAAAATTGAAATTTGACATTCAATTTTCAATTTTCGTTTTTCGTTTTACTTCGCGCAAAAACGAAAATCAAATATTGAAAATTGCCTCGACTTGTCCGTTTTTCGTTTTTTGATTTTAACTTTGACGCATCAATGTTAACTGCGCACGCGCAAGGCTTATGATGTCACTTTTGGTCCGCGGAGTAGTATGGAAAGCGCAAATCGGATTGTTTAGGCAGGTGTGGAGCACAATATGGAAAGCCAGTAGGGGGAAAGATATGGGAGTGTCACCACACTATAGATCCCTGGAGCCAGGCATTCGAGCTAGATTATAATGGGCCAACTGCGCATGTCCAGAAGTGAGTAGGCATTCGTGCAGTAGGTGCGAAGCATTATATGGAGAACAACGGGGTTGATGCACATATGAGTTTCATTAAAGTAGGGTAAAATATTAAATACGTGGGTACCCTAATCATAACCCCAAAAGGAACTTCCCGTGTCGATGCGTTGAAGCTTTTGACACCCGCACTTAAAGCGTTGAGGCGTTTTTGACGCTGAACGTTGACGGGCATGTGAACGCTCCAACGATCCAGGTCCCAAAAATAGAGAATGAAGATTGGACCTGAAGCGTTGAAGCAGTCAGACGTCTGGCATCAAAAGTGACGTTTGTGTGCTTGTTTGAAATGGTGGTTTACGGAATGCTGTTCATATACGGATTTCTCGGCCCATCACCGCGATGCTTACTCTTATTGGTATTAAATCTTTGTTGGTATCTTTATGAAAACTATATTTCAAATCAATAACAAATAGCGGTTGTGTGCATGAATGCTGTTCGCTTTTGTAGCGCTCTAAACATCTATTTTTAAAAATGAGAAAATCTAAAACTGCGTCCTGATTGGCTCAGGCCTCAATGCCAATAACCAATGACAACTGCAGGATGCCACCTATCCAGACCTGTCTGGTGCATCTTCACAAGCCCAGGTAAATCGTGAATCCTCGCATAGGGTTTACCCGGATATTTTTGGTGATTCGAGTGAGTTTTTGAGTCCTTGCCTCAATCTCGAACATTTCATCCCCCGAGGTTATTTTGAATTAGCATGTCGGTATCCCAAGCCGGCGGTTTTTGTTTTGACTCTCGATGACGATTTCAGCTTGACATCAAAGTTATGCCAGCGATGTCACATCTCAAACATTGCAGCTAGTGGTTTGGCGTAATGAGCTTGCTGAGCCTGTTCAATAATTGGTTTGATTTAGAGGATACCCCTCGATCTTTGTTTTATCCAGAACTACCGTGGGCAACTAACCAAGGCAATGCATAGATACCCTAACAAATCGACCAATACACTGGCTCCCGAGGATGGCCTGGTGGGCCACATGCCTCTCACGCTCAACACCTCTTATACGACACGATTTGCGTTTTCTATTCTACTCGTCATACCGGAAGTGACATCATAACCCGTCCACGTGCAAACTTAACATTGATACGTCAAAGTTAAAATCAAAAAACGAAAAACGGACAAGTCGAGGCAATTTTCAATATTTGATTTTCATTTTTGCGTCAAGCAAAACGAAAAACGAAAATTGAAAATTGACTGTCAAATATCAATTTTCGTTTTTTGTTTTTGTAATCCCAGAATCAAAAATTGAAAATTGACGGTCAAATTTCAATTTTTGATTTTAAGATCACAAAAAAAAACGAAAATTGAAAATTGACGGTCAAATTTCAATTTTTGATTTTGAGATTACAGAAACAAAAAACGAATATTGAAAATTGACGGTCAAATTTCAATTTTTGATTTTGAGAAACCAAAAACGAAAATTGAACTGTGCAAGGTTACACGGACCCGATTGGCTTCTTAATGTAGAAAAGTCATTTGCGTGTAATATTGAGACGTTGCAATTATGGTAGATTTTTCATTTCTCGTCATTTGAAAAGCCCTTATCTGTGACACTCTAACCAGGAATATTGACGATTTCAATGAGCGCAGTCCTCACGTTAGAATTGTGAGTGGGTTCAGCTTCCACCAAGGACCCCAAAAATATAATAGCGATATTTCTATCAGTGCCCAACCGGGAGAGTGAAAAGTTGAAGCATGGGCGTCAGGTCCGACAGCCAGTCACCCTCGTCGACCCCCAAAACACCCTTATTGTACGGCAGCCACATCACACTGATCTGTTCCTGTCGTACACCATTTTTCAACTATTTGTTTTTATCGATTTTTAGAATTTTTTCTTTTTCGACACTTTCTATTAACGTACAACAACAAAAACGAGGCCAACGCGCGACCGCCATTTCGAATTTCCCCATGATTGTTTGCACTTGGGGTTATTCATATTATCTCAGAATGACACGAATAAGATGGGGAAAAGTCAGAAAGTTTCAGCTCTCTTCCTCTCTTCTTTCTTGAGCTGCGGTGAGTTCTTCGGGAAATATAATGCCCCCTTCCCCGGTCAGTTAGGGTTAATAACTATGACCATAGCAGAGAAGACCTTGACATGAAAAATCATCCTTTAGCCATATAAGCTTCCAGGAAAGCTAGAATATAGCAAATCGCAAAGATAACAAGTCGGGAAGTGTCCCTGGAATCTTCTTATCTTGCGGACAATTCGTCAGGAGTTGACAATGGCATTCACGAGAAGAACGTTTTCTTAATTCTCAGAGGTTATGCCCATCCTAAGGTAGGCTGTAACATTTCCAAGTTCGAAATTGAGCATTGTCCGCCTTGAGGTGGTGAATTTAATAGCGCTGTATCCATTGATCAACAGTTGACTGCAAAGTGGTTGCTATGGATGGCATTAACATCATTCAACGTTTTGAAAACGTAATGCTGTAGACATTGCTTAAAAGAGATTGCGTCTTTGCGGTTGCATTTTGCCTTAATTTTGCCTTTTGTGATATCAGTTATGAAGGGTGAGTAACTGAGAGATGTCGGCACTGACGCTTGCGCGTTTCTGTAAAAGGGTGATATGACTGATATGAAATACTGAATAATCATGTACTTAATGTTGGCAGCATCTCATAAAAGTATTTAAGCTTTATCAATATGTATATTTTTTCAAACAGGAAACAAAGACGGTAAAATATCGGATGAAGACGAGGCAGAGACAAATATGCTGCAGGTGGATTTAGACAAAGAGTCCACTTGTACCGCACCTACGGGCCCGCCATCACCGCGTTGGTATCGTACCAGATACAGTCGAGTTATCAGACAGAGTAACTACGATCGGACGAAGCAAGCCAAGAAAAGAGTGATAAAGATGTTGTTTGCTGTTGTTCTTGAATTCTTCGTATGCTGGACTCCTCTGTATGTGTTGACAACATGGAAGGCGTTTGGCCTGATGAGTCTTCTGCAGACAATCACTCCGATGACCATGTCACTGATATATTTGCTGTCGTACGTCTCATCGTGCTGTAATCCAATTACTTACTGTTTCATGAACCGGAAGTTTCGACAAGGATTTCTCACAGTCTTTATACGCATGCGCCGTTGTGGTAGACGAA
The DNA here is from genome assembly GCA_036873755.1 of Hanleya hanleyi. Classification (NCBI taxonomy): domain Eukaryota; kingdom Metazoa; phylum Mollusca; class Polyplacophora; order Lepidopleurida; family Hanleyidae; genus Hanleya; species Hanleya hanleyi. The sequence continues at coordinate 6,461 of JAVTVY010016484.1, read as the reverse complement.
ATAAAGGTAGACAACTCCATCGTTTCTCATATTCCAGTAATACTGCTACTTCAATGAGAACAGGTTAGTTCGAATATAAACCACGGAAATCAAAACTTTAGAATAGTGACCTTTACAGATTGCCATAACATATTATATATGGCATGATATATATGTTATAATATATATATATAGTAGTTCATCATATATTTCAACCCTACCAGGCCTGGGGGAGGGCATACTGGCCCCCTTTACCAACTTTCTGCGCTATCTCCGGAACGACAAAAAACTGAGAGCCGGCACTCCATGACTTTATAGTTTATGATATTGGCGTCATTTTGGGTCATTTGCTGCTTTTCTTGGATGAAAAGTGGGCAAAAGTTATTTGATTTCATATCAAATTATTATTTACTAATTTATCACGCAGTTTTTGTGGAGAAATTGCGTAAATGAAAAATCGGACCGAATAATCGACCAAAAAATGCCGTTTTTGAAAATGACGTCACTGTGACATCATCAGAGCTTTCATTTTTTTGACATTTTTTGGTAGAGCTTGACCCAAGGGCATTGCGTGGTAAGTTTCAGCCCCCTCCCCCAGCTTAAGGGGTAAAAAAAGCACAGGCCAGAAAGGGTTAAAATTTTCATAATTCGACCACCCACAAAGACAGTTTACTGTAATTATTTAGCAAAGAAATTTCATGAGACTTCCAGGACGAAAGAAACAGTAGTGTCTCCAAACTTGCTTTGTACATACAGATATGAATAAGTACAGAAGCAACTTCAGGAAATAACTAGTTTTCCTTGATATCTTTGAATACAGTGTAGTCAGCATATCATCCTGCGTGCAAGATCTCTGGCGCTACATTTCGTAAACCTGTGTCTTAATTCCGCTTAACCCGGGGGTAGGAACCGTTTGAATAGCATGTGTTTTACATATCCATGATGTACAAATGAACGCAATCAAAGCGTGATTGAGATACATACTCTAGAAACGCCTTGGAAGCCATTTAGATAACGAATACTGGTCAGGGGTTAGAATTGTATGTATTGAACATCATCATGTCTTGGTGACATAACTCAACACTTATTTCTTGTAGGAACCATCTTGCGTTTCTATTATTTCTATTTCATACCGATTTGGAATTGGTACTAACTGTCAAACGAAATCGGTCTTTCGATTATTGACTCGGAAATTCTTTTATGAAAGACGGCTGGATATTGAATGTCGAATATGACCCTTAATGCCATAGCCATATGACTTCTTATTAGATTGCTCCGTTTATCCTGTCCCCAACGCCACCCTAACCCTCTGGCTACAGCTCGTACATAATTCCGCTTAACCAGGAATAATGCTATCATTCAGCCTTCATATGATTGGAATGAATTATAGCTTTTGGAAACGGCTCGGGGCATACTGTACATGTCTTGTTGCCTTACCAACATAATTGAGGAATTCCGCATTGCTAGTTACTCGTGTTTGTTAAAATTACATCATAACCGTCTGATCCAACATTCAAGGGGCGAATGTGGTTCGCAAGGAAGCTATAATAATCCAAGAACCATTTTTATATCACGCTGTCCGCATATTATCTGAGTCGGAATAATATAAAAATATGTATAAAGGCGTGGTCTTCTGATCTGCAAAAGTGGTACAAGAAAGGGTAACAAATAGTATTCTTGACTATCTACGTCATTCATATCCCGATTGCAGTTTCGAATTCATTGTCCGTTCCAAGGAATATAATCTTAGTAGAGAGTCATGGTTTTCCACTGATACAGGAATCACAACATGATGTTCCTCTCTTCAAATCTGTATTACCGGCGAGTGTTCTTCAATAGAAATAGAGTACGGAGACGCGTTTATCTAGCACAAATAAGTAATGGTATGGCCTGTATTGCAACTTGCCTTGTAAAGTGTTTATAAACGGATAGATTTGCAGCTGCAGATTCCTAACAGTTTCTCGCATCTTTTTTCAGTAACCTCGTCTTTGAAGAGCACGTTTACCAGAGATTTATCTGCATATCCTTTACGGAAGTATCATCCATCCCGCCAGTCGACTACACCGGATATACCGAGATGAGCTTCGACACCATCGTGCGGATATCGGGATGATTGGCTTCAGCAAGCTCATTTTTTATGTATTCATTTACAATATTGCGAAATCACACTACGAAGAAAATGCTCCAAGAATTTTTTTTCATTAGCACCAGCATTTAGGTGAAGAGAAAAAAATAAATAATGCTCCAAGACATTTTTTCATTAGCACCAGCATTTCGGTGAAGAGAAAAAAATAAATAATGTGCATGTACATTTTTATTCCGTGATATGGCAGATGCTATTTCTCGATGAATTTCAGCACATGGAACACATGGACATGTTCAAGACGATTGTTAATGGGGTCATAGATCCTGGTGCCGAACATTCATTTTGGCATGTCATCTACTCGAATACTGCTAAGGAGAATGAACCCAAAGTTGAAATGCAGAAACAAAATGTGATAAGTTTATTAAAGGAAGGGCTGGAACGAGCTTGCTGGCAAGCGTCATGGTCATTTGATAGTTGACAACAGATTTGGAGTTTTTCTCTAGCCAGAGAAACTCCTTGGCATCGGAGAATATAATGAAGTTGAGCATTTTGTGACATTCGCTCGCCGTGACTCTAAAATTGTTAAAGTCGCTACTGACAAACTACCCTGTGGGTCATACAACTACCCAAACGAAGACGAATTGCAGTTTATGTATCTGCCAGAAGACCAAAGGCAAAACACCCCTTTCTTCAGCCAGTCGAGTATTAAGCATGAAATGACTATTTTGTGTTCATCTCGGATGTCAGTTCAGACACTAATTTGGTATTGGCGGTGTATTATCGAAACGTCTATATTTAACAAACTAAAATTCTTATAGGTGCAATTGTCTTTGGTTGGATTGGTGGCATTTCCGTGTCTAGTTGAAGTTAGTTCACGGTTCTAATGATCAGTTGACTGTATATGTATTTGAGAAATGATTGATTCTACTAATACGCCCGATGCTTTCAAGAAAATACCGCCGTCCCAATTTGACACCTGATACAAGAGGACCCGGTGAATTAATTACAGGGGACTATAGCAGCAATTAATTACTGTGTCAATAAACGATCTTAAAGAGGATGTACTGAACGTTGTGTCGAGTTCAGCAGTTCACAGGTTGATGCCCTTGCTACCTAGGCAATATGCCAAATGATTCAATTCTTATAATGCGTAAGGTCAGGAAAGCGGTCAATCGAACAATAATGTTAACGCAAATTAGCAGCAAATTACAGAAGAACAAATACGAAATACAACTTTGATGAGATGACCTCTGAAATTAGATGACGATGAATGCTTTGTGAATGATTCAGATAATTACAGAGAGAAATTGTAGATCTTCGGTGTTGCTTTCCAAATAATTAAATATTTTATTATTTTATTGAAAATGTGGCGCTTAGCCATACGCATACAGTTCTATGTATCCAAAGAAATGAATTCTTAAATTCAACTTCCAAACTCCATTGAATCAATTTTACTATCGGCGCGCTCTTGGTTGTTTTTTTCCATTACATATGATTTGTAAGATTGGACCAGAGATGATGTAAACATTTCTCGAAAAATTGCAGTTTGATTTAAAACAATTAAACCATTAGGGTTCAGTCGAAGCAACGCTTATAAATGCGACCTTGTGTTGAAGGAAGCAAATGTACCAAATTTGGAAAAAATGAGGATTATTACACGAGAATACTCATGACGGGTAAATACTCATGACGAATAAATATTCATGACGGATCAGTTCTCCTGACAGTTAAATACATGTAGTCCTGACGGTTAAATATCATGACGATTAAACTCTCATGACATTTAAATACTCCTGACGGCTGCCGAGATATTTTATATGGCAATCAAAGTTTCGCTTATGACGACACTTTTTATTCTGTATATTTGAGATGGTACTGGCTGAACTTTAGATGATGAAAACGATTTTCTTCAATATCTAAGGCTGTATTAAAATAAATTTTGTGAAGTTTTGCACAGGGGTATTTTGGCAGTTGCCATTATGTAATAACCTTACATAAGTCAGTTCTCTCGTCACGCCGTTGAGTCTGTATGAATATAATTTTATTACGGTGAACAATATCAGGTCATAATCAGAATGAATATTGAAATTTGGCCCAATTTTGATGAAATAAAACATCTTTTTAAGCTCCACTGAAATGGCTTGAAGTCACATTGATCTCCGAAAACGTCACATTATAATGTGCAGTAAAAAATAGGGAGTAACCACGTCGTATGGCGATATCTTGGCAATTAATGAGAAAGGCACTCTGTACAACAAGTTTATCAGTATTCCCTCAACGCTATTAAATTTTGTGTCCAAATGGTTTGAAACTCCTAACTCACCAATGCATCCTCATAACATCTCGAATCCACAAAGAGTCCATTTTTCCTAATAGCAAATATCACAGCAATATCGATGTCACGGACGTGTGGTTATACCTTTCAGAGAGAGAGGGGAAGAGAGAGAAAACCCGTTCTTTTTACAATGGATAATTCTTAGAAGCTGTTGAATTCACATTGGTATCGTCTCTATGGTATCTTCTCCGTAGCCGTGAAAACACTTGTGGTTTCAACAAAACGAATATTCTGTATGTAAGGAAATTTGTTAAATTTTCAATAAATGTATTTATGTTCATGCCACGGAAGTGTTGAACCTGGTCCTGTTAGCAGCGCTGATGACTTTTAAACCTTAATTGTCACTCTTAATTTACTTCTTACGATCAAATGGTCTCTGAAGTGAATTTATCCAAACTGGTTGTCTGCTCCATCTGCTCTTGGTGAGTCTTGTGGGTATTACAGAATAACTTCGCAAAAGCGAATACGCTTATGGGAGGCCAAATGAGCAAATAATAAGAAACTCGGGAGTTACATGTACATGTATCGAAGTGAAATCCATGGTTTTCGAACCGTAAACTCCAGCTGGATGTTAAACATCTATGGTATCACGTAGACGATCCGAAGTTCCTATCGTTTAACCTCGAGGTTTTTCTCCTAACGGCAGTTGTCGAACCAGCAACCAGAGTTTTCGAGAGTTATACTTCGTTTTCACTTCAACCTTGAGTTTTTTTGTTATATTGAATATTTGACAAAAGTTACATCAACGAACAGCTGTAGTCTCTTACAGGTTTTTCTTTGATTATTTACAAATCTGAATAATGTGCAAGTTCGCCTGTCAGGGGGGAGGCAACTTACACAAAGTGCAATTCTGTTCGTGATATATTCCAGTAGCATTCTGGTCAACATTGGCTAACTTCTTTGTCGAGCTGTCGGGTTCCTTAGAGACATGATTGGATGCGTTTAAAAAAAACTGTCTAATGGACCCGCGGATCAAAGAATACGGCTCGAATACAGCTCTAACTGGTTAATACAGCTCCAACAGGTTGCAAGTTATATCTAGCCATATCAAATAGACACACTACAATATGACGCGAAAAAAAGTTGATCAATATTTCTGTGCAATCTTCATCGCGTGTACATTATGGCAACGCCGTGAAATAAATGGCAACTACGCCATAACTGGTACCAAATCAGAGGGAATCCTACTCATCTACTACGATCAGCTAATTGAGGTCTAACACATAATATATACGACTAGGATAATAATCTATATTCAATATAAATGTATTACTTACACGTAGGATAGCACTCACTTATGCAACAGTCGTCGTGATTCGTCCAAACTAATGAAACTTTTTCTTCGATGAGTGACAAGCTTGGTTCCAAATTTCAGACTTTGATGTCATCAAATAAAAGACAAACCCGAGGTTGAAAGAGAAAAACGAAATACTAGTATAAAATATATTTCCTCTTGAATACTGTGGTTCTATGATTTTCTGGGAGGAGAGAGAAAAAACTCGAGGTCAGGAAAAAGAGTCTGACTCGAGATTGTCTGGTGGATAACCTAAGTTCCGAGCTTTAACCGCAGTTGTCGTTCAGGAAACCATGGTTTTGTCTTCGTGGCTTAAGCTCTCGGTTAGAAAAGTTAGGGTTTCAATACGATCACTACAGTGGTCTTACTTCAAATGATCAGAGCTGGTTTAGCTGATTCTCTCAAACCCTCTTGTTTCATTGAAAATTTTCCCAAACAAATATTCCTATGTTGTTCACACGGACCACTGGAATCAACGTGCATTTTCGGGATATTGTCTTACGTTTGCGCTTGTAATATTTAAAAAGTTGGGTTTTGTTAATCAATGTTCTCATGCCTACTCCGTAGTCGTTAAAAAATGCCCGTTTTTCTTAGGTTCGACGTAACATTGCGATGCCAGTATCTAATATCCATTGAGAGTTGCGTACTCAGGTTATCAATACTACAGTCTGAATTCCTTCACATCAGCAGTGATGTGGTCATAGGTTCGGTGTCAGACAGCATTAGGGCCATGAAATCTCTTCAGATCTGATTAACCGATTAACTGA